>OY747704.1:59470000-59490000 GCA_963556495.2 Valencia hispanica | reverse complement strand
GGTTGGATGGATGGATGGATGGATAGATGGATGGATGAACAGATGGATGGATGGATGGATGAACAGATGAATGGATGGATGAACAGATGGATGAACAGATGGATGGATGGATGGATGAACAGATGGATGGATGGATGAACAGATGAATGGATGGATGAACAGATGGATGAACAGATGGATGGATGGATGGATGGATGAACAGATGGATGGATGGATGAACAGATGAATGGATGGATGAACAGATGGATGAACAGATGGATGGATGAACAGATGGATGGATGAACAGATGAATGGATGGATGAACAGATGGATGAACAGATGGATGGATGGATGAACAGATGAATGGATGGATGGATGGATGAACAGATGGATGGATGGATGATGGATGGATGGATAGATGGATGGGTGAGTGGGTGGATGGATAGATGGATGATGGATGGATGGATGATGGGTGGATGGATGGATGGATGGATGGATGGGTGGATGATGGATGGATGGATGGATGGATGGATGGATGGGTGGATGGATGATGGATGGGTGGCTGGATGATGGATGGATGGATGGATGGGTGGATGATGGATGGATGGATGAACAGATGGATGAACAGATGGATGGATGGATGGATGAACAGATGAATGGATGGATGAACAGATGGATGAACAGATGGATGGATGGAGGGATGAACAGATGGATGGATGAACAGATGGATGGATGGATGGATGAACAGATGAATGGATGGATGAACAGATGGATGAACAGATGGATGGATGGATGGATGAACAGATGGATGGATGAACAGATGAATGGATGGATGAACAGATGAATGGATGGATGAACAGATGGATGGATGAACAGATGAATGGATGGATGAACAGATGGATGAACAGATGGATGGATGGAGGGATTATTGGGACTTTTCACAACAACACAAAATCACATTTCAAAAGGTTTTTTAAAAGACTAAGTAATGAAATGTAGAGTTTTTTTTAAGTCACAGCTGTTTAGAGCTCCATTTTAGTAATGCTTTAATGTATCATGTCTTGTGTATTCTTTTTGCTTTATTGCTGTTTTTACTTTATATGCTTTGTCTGTGTTTTACAGCTATTTTTATTTTACCCCTTAATCATGTAAAGCACCTTGAATCACTTTGTTGTTGAAAGTGTTGCTATACAAATAATATACAAACTGCCTTGCCTTGGTAACATGTAGAGAGTTTATCTTTGTGTTTGCGTTATTTTGACAGAATTTTACATTTTATGAGACAATTTTACCTAAAGCAGGTCTTCTGTTTGAAGTATGTAAATACCAGATATTTGAATGCAGTATTCCTCCTCCCCGACAGAGGGCGATAGAGCTGTACACTAGTCTGTGTTTATCTTTAGCGGAGTTAGCTTGGAGCACTCAGGTGAGCTAAAATAAATGGTAAACAACATAAATAATAAAGTTTTGATACACATTAATGACGCTGCGGTAGGAGATCTAAGCAAGAGAAGAGAAACTTAATAAAAACAGCCTGAGTTTATTAAAATGTGGATTTTTATCTTGTTCGCCCGTTAGCTTCCAGGTCCCTGTTTGGAAATGAGCAATTTTAGATTTATTACCTTTTTTAACTGGTTATTTCACTAGGGTGTAATGATCATTGGTTTGTGGTAAATGTTAATATGTCCCCGATAATTCGGCCTGGTTATGAGGAGAGAAATCTGTTTCTAACTTTCTATAAACTTGAAGGAATTCAACCCCTTCTGGGTTTATTAAGAGCATAAATCCAGCATTTTCTTCAGTGTTTGGTTTGAAGTCCTGAATCTGATCTTCTATAAAACGAATCAGTTGTTGACTGATTCTCACTGTTAAAACATGATAAATTCATGAGTCTGCTTGCTGGAAGCTGCTAGTTTAATGACAGTAAAAGTATTTAAACTTGGTTTTCCTTGCAGGTGCAGAGGTCAGAGGTCATCATGGTCAGACAGAGTCGCAGGACAGACAGGTGAAGGCTGAATAAAAACGCTGACTTGCTCCACCAGGTTGTTTGAACTCTGACCTTCTGTTCTGCCCCTCCTCCAGGTGTTTCCTTCCTGCAGCGGGGGGCGGCGTGGCGAAGGTTCGATTCCCTGCGAGTCCTGGACAGAGGCCGCTGCCTCCAGCTCCGCAGGTGTGTAAAACAAAGCCACCCTCCCCCCGGTGATCCGTCTCACCTCCTGAAGAACCGTTTCTCTCCTTCAGGTTTTTGCACCGGGAAGCTCCGACATCCGTCCCCTCTGCAGCGCCGCCGCCGTGGGGGGGACGAAAGCAACTGATGGGCGAAGCCGGGGCCCGGGTTCTGATGGTGGTTCAGCAGAGCCTCAGATGAAGAGGGCGAGACAGAACGGGTCAGTTTGGTTCTGTCTGATCTTCATCAGGAACATCTGGAATGTTCTCTAGGAGGGAAAATCACATCTCTACAGGTTCTACGGGACCTTTTGTTTAGGAGTTTAACTCATACAAAACTCATATCTCGCAGGATTCACACGCAGCTGTTTATTTAATACATTCATATTAATTAATGTTCGCTTTGTGACGTAATACTTCCTCCCAACAGTCAGAATTCACAATTTCTCGTGTTTTTTCTGCAGAAAGGAGGCGGCAGCAGCTCTGTCCAATAGGAACAAAGCCCTCGGGTCATGTGACCCAGCTGGAGGTGTGTGACTGACGTTAATCAGAAGTTCATCAAGCCTCAGAATTCATTATTGATGCTGTTTCTGCTCAACAGACCATTCTGGTTCTGACCAGCAGGGGGCAGCAGAGGACCCCCAAGCAGCTCAGGTGAGGATGTTATGCCCTGCTGGCTCAGAGGCGTGTGTTGGTGTGTTGTTACCATGTTGTTAGTGTGTAATTAGCGTGTTGTTAGTGTGTTGTAAATGTGTCATTAGCGTGTCGTTAGAGTGTTGTTAGTGTTTGTTAGCATGTTGTTAGCGTGTTGTTAGCGTGTTGTTAGTATGTCGTTAGCGTGTTGTAAGTGTGTCGATAGCGTTTTGTTAGTGTGTCATTAGCGTGTTGTTAGTGTGTTGTTAGCATGTTGTTAGCGTGTCATTAGCGTGTTGTTGGCGTGTCAGTGTGGTGTTAGCATGTTGTTAGAGTGTTGTCAGTGTATCCTTAGCATGTTGTTAGTGTGCCGGTATTATGTTGTTAGCGTGTCGTTAGCATGTCATCTGTGTGTTGTTAGTGTGGGGTTATAGTGTTGTTAGCGTGTTATTAGCATGCTTTTAGCGTGGCGTTACGGTGTTGTTAGTGTGTCCTTAGCATGTTGTTAGTGTGGGGTTAGCATGTTGTTAGCATGGAGTTAGCGGGTTGTTAATGTGTTGTTAGTGTCCCGTTAGCGTGTTGCTGGTATGCCGTTAGCATATTGTTAGCATGTCATTACTGTGTTATTGCGTAGTTAGCATGTTTTTAGCATATCGTTAGCTTGTTGTTAGCGTGTCGTTATTGTGTTGTTACTGTGCTGTTAGTGTGCCATTAGGTTGTTGTTACCGTGTCATTAGCGCGTTAGTAGCGTGTTGTTCGCGTGTCGTTAGTGTGTCATTAGCATGTTGTTAGCATGTTGTTTTTAGCGAGTCATTAGTGTGTCATTAGCATGTTGTTAGCGTGGCGTTAGCGTGTTTAGTTTGTCATTAGCATGTTGTTAGAATGTCATTAGCGTGTCACTAGCATGTTGTTAGCATGTCATTAGCGTGTCATTAGTATGTCATAGGCGTGGTTTTAGCATGTTTTTGTTGTGTTAGCGTGTCATAATCGTGTTGTTAGCGTGTTTGCGACGTGTCTGCCGCTGCAGAGCGTGGGCTCTCTGAAGATCACCATCCACCAGAGCAGCTTGTTGTTAGCTTGACGTTAGCATGTTGTTAATTTGTCATTAGTGTGCCTTTAGCATGTGATAAGCGTGTTGTTAGTTTGTAGCTAGCATGTTTTTAGCATATCGTTAGCGTGTTGTTAGTGTGTCATTAGCGCGTTGTTAGCATGTTGTTCTTAGCGTGTTGTTAGTGTGTCATTAGCGTGTTGTTAGCCTGTTGTTCTTAGCGTGTTGTTAGCATGTTGTTCTTAGAGTGTTATTAGCGTGTTGTTAGCATGTTTTTCTTAGTGTGTCATTAGCGTGTTTTTAGCGTGGCATAAGCGTGTCGTTAGTTCATTGTTAGCATGTTGTTAGCATGTCGTAAGCGTGTTGTTAGTATGTCATAGATGTCATAGATGTGTTTTTATCATGTTGTTGTCGTTTTAGCATGTCATTAGGGTGTTTTTAGCGTGTGTGTGACAGGTCTGCTGCTGCAGAGCATGGGATCTCTGAAGGTCACCATCCACCAGAGCAGCTTGTTGTTAGTGTGTTGTTAACGTGTCGTTAGCATGTTGTTAGTGTGTCGTTAGCATGTTGTTAGCGTGGCGATAGTGTGGCATTAGCCTATTGTTAGTGTGTCTTTAGTGTGTTGTTAGTGTGTCAAGAGTGTGTTGATAGCGTTTTGTTAGCGTATTATTAGCAGGTTGTTAGCGTGTTGTTGATATGTCATTAGCGTGTCGTTAGCATGTTGTTAGCGTGTTTTTAGCGTGTGTGTGACGTGTCTGCAGCTGCAGGCCGTGGGCTCTCTGAAGGTCACCATCCAGCAGAGCAGTGACAGCAGAGAGTTCGGTCAGACCGACGGACACACAGCTGCTCTCCGCTGTCACGTCTGTAACCTCACCTGTCGCTCCCTGCAGGTGAGAAACACGCCTGTTCTCCCCCCCCCCCCCCCCCTCCTCAGTCCTGTTTAAAGTAAACGCCCCCATTATGGTACCAGATTCTTTATTATGACGGCGCGATTCATTAGAAAATTAGCATAAAACAGGGAGAGGATCAACGGCCTTAGGACTTTTCCTACAGGGCGTATACACACACACACACACACACACACACACATATATATATATATATATATATATATATATATATATATATATATAGTATATAGTATATATAGTAACCTTTTTTATTTTTACTCATATTTCCAAAATAATTTCTTACTTTTGCTAAACTCTCTCTCTTTTATTTTTCTTCCTCTCTTTATTCAGTGTTCGTTCTCTCGCCTCCAGATTTCTCCAGAGTGACGTCATAGATCCAGACTAGACTAGACGAGTCACGATTTTACTCTTTGTTTGTTTTGCACAATGCAGCCGCCAAAGATCCTGTTGGTCACATAAACAAAAAAACTATAGAAAGACTGGGAAAAGTAAAAGTTTATCTATTGACTGACTGAGGAAAACTAGAAGAATAAACTTTTATTTGAGTCTTTGTCAGACTGCTGCTTCTTTTATTACATCAGAGAAAAGTATATGTATTCCCTCAGAATCTAATTTCAGATTATTGTGTAATTTCCTGTCGAACTTAAAAAAATGAGTTATTATTGTTGTGTAATTTTCTAAAACAGAACAGTAATTATTTCTGTTAACCTATTTATTTCCAAAGTCAGTTTTGTAATGGTTGACCTGAGAAAGTCTATCAGAAGTTTATTTGAACTTCAAATGAATGAATGATAGTAAATTTATAGGGCGATTGTGTCGCCCTTTGACCCAGAAGTCATGGGTTTGATTCCTGCTTCCATCTGCTACATGCCGTTGTGTCCTTGAGCAAGACACTTCATTCTGCCCCTGGGCAGCTGTGGCAACAATCGTAGCTAGCTTCCACCAGGGAGTGAATGAATAATGGAGTTGTAAACTACTTTGAGGGTCTCAAAAAGCGCTGTATATATTTTTTGGAAATCAAACTATGGTAATCCTAATATGGGTCATGATTGCATCAGCCTAAAACTTCAGTTTCCAGTCTGGAAATTATTTTCTAACTTTGATGAACCCTTTTAGGCTGCGTCGTTTCCAGGATCTCCTTCTTTTCTTAATGGTCTTAATCTCATTTTCTCGTTTCAATCAGATATTCGGTAACCATGACAACAACAAGGTGGTTTACAACCGGGAATTAAAATCGTCTGGTCTAGTCTGGATCTGTAACGTCACTCCTGGAGAAATCTGGGGGCGAGAAGCGAGAGAGCGTAGGAAGAAAATACTGAGAGAGTTTAGCAAAAGGGAGAAAATCACTTGGAAGGACGAGGAAAATTTTTTATTATACACGATAACAGTTTTATTCTCTCCTCAATCTGTTTCACGATCGTTTTGTAATGAATTATGCCATCATATTAAAGAAAGGAATCTGACGCCATTTTGTGAGTGGCAAGTTGACCTTTCTGCAAAATAACATCATTTTTGAAATGTAAGTTTTCAGGATGAAAATGAAAACAAACGTTAAATTCCGCTGATTTAATTTTTCATAATAAAAAATAATATAATTATAATACTGATAATATATATTTCATGTCATTGAGACGAAAATAAGAGTGAGATGTAATAAAAATACAGAAATGATCAATAATAAAATCAGTTTACTGATAATAAACAAAAAATGCTGTGTGTGTGTCCAGGTATTTCAGGAGCACATGTCAGGGCGAGATCACCTGAGGAAGCTGCAGGACATCACTCAGCGCATCCAGCTGAATGCCTGCCCCCTGCTGGACAGGTGCGGTCACGCAGGTTTTATTTGTCCTTGTGGAGATGCTTTTAGGTCCGCTTCCTGTGACAGAACCCGCATAAATCAGTGTCTGCCTGTAGGGGGCGCCGCCCTCAGCGCTGGTGTGACGCCTGTCAGAGCTACTTCACTGGTGATGTCATCGTCCACAGACGGACGGAGCGACACAAGGTGAGAGAGACGAGAGACGTCCAGAGAGAAGGAGGTGGTAGGGCGGTCTTCCTCATCAGTGTGTGTGTTCCAGGTGTGCAAACAGCAGGGGAGGCCCTTCTGTCCAGTCTGTCAGAGACACTTCAGGACGCCCAGGAAGTTTGTGGAGCACATAAAGTCTGCAGAGCACAAGGAGCAGGTCAGCAGGGGGCAGCAGAGAGCAGCAGGGGGCAACAGAGGGCAGCAGGGGGCAACAGAGGGCAACAGAGAGCAGCTTGAAGCTGCTGAGTCAGCATCTGGTTTCTACCTGCCAGGTGCAGCTGGAGGGCGACCAGGAGGAGGAGCTTATCACGCTGGACGCTGTCGGCTGCTTCGAGGAGGAGGAGGAGGTTGAGGTGGTAGATGAGGATGAAGATACGGAGCAGTCTGAGGTTCAGGGGTCAAAGGTCAGCGCTGCTTCAGTCTGCAGCTCTAAAAGCTGAAGCAGATTCTCAGGTCCTGACACAGAGTCCTTTCTCCTACAGAGCGTCAGTGCCAAACAGTCTGAGCAGGAGGAAGAGGAGGAGGAGGAAGAGTTCGACCCCCAGCGGACCTACGGTAGGTACATCTGCAGCGCCCCCCTGTGGACACCTGCTGCTCTGATGAAGCTCAGACAGAATCCCCGTTAAGCCGAGACCGTTTCTGTGCAGGGAGAAGCTTCGTTGTTCCGGTTCGGGGCTTCGTCTGTCGACTCTGCAACAAGTTCTTCTACAGGGAGACGGAAGCTCGACACACACACTGCAGGACACACGCACACTTCCTCAACCTGCAGGTAACACACACACTTCCTCAACCTGCAGGTAACACACTTCCTCAACCTGCAGGTAACACACTTCCTCAACCTGCAGGTAACATGCACACTTCCTCAACCTGCAGGTAGCACACTTCCTCAACCTGCAGGTAACACGCACACTTCCTCAACCTGCAGGTAGCACACTTCCTCAACCTGCAGGACACACGCACACTTCCTCAACCTGCAGGTAACACACACACTTCCTCAACCTGCAGGTAACCCACTTCCTCAACCTGCAGGTAACACACTTCCTCAACCTGCAGGTAACATGCACACTTCCTCAACCTGCAGGTAGCACACTTCCTCAACCTGCAGGTAACACGCACACTTCCTCAACCTGCAGGTAGCACACTTCCTCAACCTGCAGGTAACACGCACACTTCCTCAACCTGCAGGTAGCACACTTCCTCAACCTGCAGGTAACACACTTCCTCAACCTTCAGGTAACACGCACACTTCCTCAACCTGCAGATAACACACTTCCTCAACCTGCAGGTAACACGCACACTTCCTCAACCTGCAGGTAACACGCACACTTCCTCAACCTGCAGGTAACACGCACACTTCCTCAACCTGCAGGTAGCACACTTCCTCAACCTGCAGGTAACACGCACACTTCCTCAACCTGCAGGTAGCACACTTCCTCAACCTGCAGGTAACACACTTCCTCAACCTTCAGGTAACACGCACACTTCCTCAACCTTCAGGTAACACGCACACTTCCTCAACCTGCAGGTAACACACTTCCTCAACCTGCAGGTAACACACACACTTCCTCAACCTGCAGGTAACACGCACACTTCCTCAACCTGCAGGTAACCCACTTCCTCAACCTGCAGGTAACACGCACACTTCCTCAACCTGCAGGTAACACACACACTTCCTCAACCTGCAGGTAACACACTTCCTCAACCTGCAGGTAACCCACTTCCTCAACCTACAGGTAACACGCACACTTCCTCAACCTACAGGTAACACGCACACTTCCTCAACCTGCAGGTAACACACTTCCTCAACCTGCAGGTAACCCACTTCCTCAACCTGCAGGT
This sequence comes from Valencia hispanica, assembly GCA_963556495.2. Taxonomy (NCBI): domain Eukaryota; kingdom Metazoa; phylum Chordata; class Actinopteri; order Cyprinodontiformes; family Valenciidae; genus Valencia; species Valencia hispanica. The sequence continues at coordinate 59,481,401 of OY747704.1, read as the reverse complement.
AACCCACTTCCTCAACCTGCAGGTAACACACTTCCTCAACCTGCAGGTAACCCACTTCCTCAACCTGCAGGTAACCCACTTCCTCAACCTGCAGGTAACACGCACACTTCCTCAACCTGCAGGTAACACACACACTTCCTCAACCTGCAGGTAACACACTTCCTCAACCTGCAGGTAACCCACTTCCTCAACCTGCAGGTAACACGCACACTTCCTCAACCTGCAGGTAACACGCACACTTCCTCAACCTGCAGGTAACACACTTCCTCAACCTGCAGGTAACCCACTTCCTCAACCTGCAGGTAACCCACTTCCTCAACCTGCAGGTAACACGCACACTTCCTCAACCTGCAGGTAACCCACTTCCTCAACCTGCAGGTAACCCACTTCCTCAACCTGCAGGTAACACACACACTTCCTCAACCTGCAGGTAACACGCACACTTCCTCAACCTGCAGGTAACACGCACACTTCCTCAACCTGCAGGTAACACACTTCCTCAACCTGCAGGTAACACACTTCCTCAACCTGCAGGTAACACACTTCCTCTACCTGCAGGTAACACGCACACTTCCTCAACCTGCAGGTAACACACTTCATCAACCTGCAGGTAACACACTTCCTCAACCTGCAGGTAACACACTTCCTCAACCTGCAGGTAACACGCACACTTCCTCAACCTGCAGGTAACACACTTCCTCAACCTGCAGGTAACACACTTCCTCAACCTGCAGGTAACACACTTCCTCAATCTGCAGGTAACACACTTCCTCAACCTGCAGGTAACACACTTCCTCAACCTGCAGGTAACACGCACACTTCCTCAACCTGCAGGTAACACGCACACTTCCTCAACCTTCAGGTAACACACACACTTCCTCAACCTGCAGGTAACACGCACACTTCCTCAACCTGCAGGTAACACACTTCCTCAACCTGCAGGTAACACGCACACTTCCTCAACCTGCAGGTAACACACTTCCTCAACCTGCAGGTAACACGCACACTTCCTCAACCTGCAGGTAACACGCACACTTCCTCAACCTGCAGGTAACACGCACACTTCCTCAACCTGCAGGTAACACACTTCCTCAACCTGCAGGTAAACACACTTCCTCAACCTGCAGGTAACACACTTCCTCAACCTGCAGGTAACACACTTCCTCAACCTGCAGGCAACACACTTCCTCAACCTGCAGGTAACACACTTCCTCAACCTGCAGGTAACCCACTTCCTCAACCTGCAGGTAACACGCACACTTCCTCAACCTGCAGGTAACACGCACACTTCCTCAACCTGCAGGTAACACACTTCCTCAACCTGCAGGAAACCCACTTCCTCAACCTGCAGGTAACCCACTTCCTCAACCTGCAGGTAACACACTTCCTCAACCTGCAGGTAACACACACACTTCCTCAACCTGCAGGTAACCCACTTCCTCAACCTGCAGGTAACCCACTTCCTCAACCTGCAGGTAACACGCACACTTCCTCAACCTGCAGGTAACCCACTTCCTCAACCTGCAGGTAACCCACTTCCTCAACCTGCAGGTAACACACACACTTCCTCAACCTGCAGGTAACACACTTCCTCAACCTGCAGGTAACACGCACACTTCCTCAACCTGCAGGTAACACACTTCCTCAACCTGCAGGTAACACACTTCCTCAACCTGCAGGTAACACACTTCCTCTACCTGCAGGTAACACGCACACTTCCTCAACCTGCAGGTAACACACTTCATCAACCTGCAGGTAACACACTTCCTCAACCTGCAGGTAACACACTTCCTCAACCTGCAGGTAACACGCACACTTCCTCAACCTGCAGGTAACACACTTCCTCAACCTGCAGGTAACACACTTCCTCAACCTGCAGGTAACACACTTCCTCAACCTGCAGGTAACACACTTCCTCAACCTGCAGGTAACACACTTCCTCAACCTGCAGGTAACACGCACACTTCCTCAACCTGCAGGTAACACGCACACTTCCTCAACCTTCAGGTAACACACACACTTCCTCAACCTGCAGGTAACACGCACACTTCCTCAACCTGCAGGTAACACACTTCCTCAACCTGCAGGTAACACGCACACTTCCTCAACCTGCAGGTAACACGCACACTTCCTCAACCTGCAGGTAACACACTTCCTCAACCTGCAGGTAACACGCACACTTCCTCAACCTGCAGGTAACACGCACACTTCCTCAACCTGCAGGTAACACACTTCCTCAACCCTGCAGGTAACACACTTCCTCAACCTGCAGGTAACACACTTCCTCAACCTGCAGGTAACACACTTCCTCAACCTTCAGGTAACACGCACACTTCCTCAACCTGCAGGTAACACACTTCCTCAACCTGCAGGTAACACACTTCCTCAACCTGCAGGTAACACACTTCCTCAACCTGCAGGTAACACACTTCCTCAACCTTCAGGTAACACGCACACTTCCTCAACCTGCAGGTAACACACTTCATCAACCTGCAGGTAACACACTTCCTCAACCTGCAGGTAACACACTTCCTCAACCTGCAGGTAACACGCACACTTCCTCAACCTGCAGGTAACACGCACACTTCCTCAACCTGCAGGTAACACACTTCCTCAACCTGCAGGTAACACACTTCCTCAACCTGCAGGTAACACGCACACTTCCTCAACCTGCAGGTAGCACGCACACTTCCTCAACCTTCAGGTAACACACTTCCTCAACCTGCAGGTAACACACTTCCTCAACCTGCAGGTAACACGCACACTTCCTCAACCTGCAGGTAACACGCACACTTCCTCAACCTGCAGGTAACACGCACACTTCCTCAACCTGCAGGTAACACGCACACTTCCTCAACCTTCAGGTAACACACTTCCTCAACCTGCAGGTAACACACTTCCTCAACCTGCAGGCAACACACTTCCTCAACCTGCAGGTAACACACTTCCTCAACCTGCAGGTAACACGCACACTTCCTCAACCTGCAGGTAACACGCACACTTCCTCAACCTGCAGGTAACACACTTCCTCAACCTGCAGGTAACACGCACACTTCCTCAACCTGCAGGTAGCACGCACACTTCCTCAACCTTCAGGTAACACACTTCCTCAACCTGCAGGTAACACACTTCCTCAACCTGCAGGTAACACGCACACTTCCTCAACCTGCAGGTAACACGCACACTTCCTCAACCTGCAGGTAACACGCACACTTCCTCAACCTGCAGGTAACACGCACACTTCCTCAACCTTCAGGTAACACACTTCCTCAACCTGCAGGTAACACACTTCCTCAACCTGCAGGCAACACACTTCCTCAACCTGCAGGTAACACACTTCCTCAACCTGCAGGTAACACGCACACTTCCTCAACCTGCAGGTAACACGCACACTTCCTCCCAGTTGAAGATCTGTTCCTGCTGAGGACATGAAGTACGGAGCGTTCTTCATGATGATCAGCTCTCATCTTTCCAGTCTCAATAAATGGTCCAGTTTTGCTCAGGAATGGGATTATTTTCACATTTATAATGGACAGTAAAATGAGAAATACTTTTTATTTTAACATATCAAATATACTCAATTTGGAAGAAGTGTAAATACAACGTAGAAAGGCTGTAAAAAGTTTTCATTACTGAGTATTAAAGGCTTTACTAATTAAATGGTGGTTTACAGCCTCATGACTTTTTCAGGCTCGTTAGTGAAAATTGATTGTTTTATTAAAAATAAAAACCTTTGCTTCCTTCATGAGACAACTTGCTTAGAAATTATTTATTGTCCAAAATGATATAATAGATGATGATCAGCTTTAGAGGGAGAAAGTTAAATGATTTACTTGATTATTCCTGAAGTTTTCACTGGATATATTAGTATTATTTCATATTTTACCAGCCTGCATTGGGCCAGCGTTGTTACTTTACAACAGCATGATTTATTTACAATAACTTCTAAACACTGATTAATAAACATATTTTCTTTTATCATCATCATCATCATCATCATCAGGTAAACTCATATCTTATACCTTCAACATAAACAGACAAAATGTTTTTAGTAAACTAGAAATGTATTAAAATGACAAAAATCAACTGACGAGTGCAGGAAATGGAGACTGTGTCTTTCTAATCATAAGCAAATGCTGATATAAATAAAAAATGTAAAGAAGATGAGGAAGACGATGGTAGGACAGTGGGATGAAGAGGATCACTGGGAGCTTGAAGCTGCATCCAAACCCAGAGCTGTGCTCAATATTCCTGCAGAGATTCTGTATAAAACAAAGAAAAACTGAAGATTTCATCCTCAACAAAGAAAATATGAACAGCGCTCTGTTTAATCATTGACTGGTACTGTGATCAGATATGTAATTATTTTTTTAATGGCTGGGAAGCAAAATACAAAAATATCATCGGCGTCACAAAAACCCGGTGAGACAGAAACATGAAGAAGATGATCCAGAGTTTATTTGGTGAATGAAGATGAGCTGCTTCTGTATGGGGTCAGATCAGTCTCATTAAGAATAAACTCATGCAGGGCTTTTCACAAATTCACATGCTCTGGTTCACAAATATAATTTCGAAGAAACACTTGTAACATAACTTCACAAATGCACACGATCCGTTTCACAAATATAATTTTGAGGGAAGCTTCAAAAATAAACTCACAGATCATACGAATCGCTAAATATTCATTTATGAACCACTTCTCATTCGTGAATCTCTGTATTTGTGAGAGAATTTTGAGAGGTGAATTTTGAGACTGTTGTAACGTTGCAGGTCAACAAACGACACCATTGGCTAATGAATCTGTCAATCAAATTTACAATTCTGATTGACAGATTCGTCAGCTAACCAATGTCTTCGTTTTCAGCCAATCGTATGGCTGCTTACAAGAGAGTTCTGACACTCCCATAGACTTCTATGGAAAGAATGGAATGCGGAAGTCATGTGGGTCTGCAGATGCAGATACTTCCAAACAGCGCAGCGTCATTGACCGCAGTTCATCCTCAGCGTTTTGGAACTATTGTTCTGGTAAGTTAATGGAATCACAACATTTTTTAGCATTGAGAAGCGTTAGCTGACTGCTCTGTACCAAAAATAAGTCAAGGGTCATATTTAATGTGTCCCGTTTTGGTTAATTAACTGTGTTAATGAGCTAGTTGTAGTTTAACTGCAGCTAGCTAAGTGTGAGTAGCAGAGGTCTGGAAAAGCTTGATGACCTGTTGACGGGTTTATTTCAGTACGTCAAATTCAGCTTTTTAAAAATATTCAGCACAGTTTGAAATAGGATATACACTTTTATATCATTAATTTTAATGGTGATTTTATTTGTCTAAAATATATCTGAGTTGCTGGTCGCTGTAACAACATCTTTAACTGACTTTGATGCATCAGAGATGGAAGCATAAATGGAGATATCAGTAAAGAAAAATGTGATTGTGAAGATGAGAAATTATTTCTTTATTTTTCACTTAAACCACGTAAGAACTGACTGCAATAAACTGCTGAAGCATATGGCACACAGGATCACCAAAGTAAGAAGATATAATGTTTTCTTGTTTTGTGTTCTCAAAAATGAATGTCATCTGCTAGACATATGGGGTGTTTTAGGAGTAAATCCTGGGAACAGTAATATCCCATCCTTTGTTGAAAGATGGAGATCTAAAGGTAAGCTGGAGCAGAGGTCTGAACCACTGGCATGTTTTAAGTGTATAGGAGGACAAGGTATGGCATTAACATGCTAGCAGTCAGAGAACAGGCTATAAATTGGGTATTATTACTCCAGTTTAGGGTTTCTTGTGGCACATTAAGTTATTAAACATGCTTATATTGAGCAGTGTAGTGCATTAATTTATCAATAAATGTGATCTGTGATCTACATGTATTCTACAATGTGTTAGCGCTCTGGTTTCCCTCTAAAATGTAGAACAGTGACGAATGTCTGTTCCTCTAGAAATGCTTTGATAAAGTAACAATGCATAGGCTATTCAGTAAAAAGTAATCAGTACACATTATTAGTCAATAATGATCAAAAATCACCAGGAGAAATGAGAAATATTTGATTTTGCGTTCTGTTCCGACAGAAGCTGCTCAGACTGACTGACAGCGCTGGGATGTGAGATGTTTGGAACTACTGAGGACTCCATGAACCACGTGACGGCCTGTCGGCTGGTTCAAAGTCTGTCGTAACTCTATGACGCTGCACTGGCAGAGCTGTTATGTGCGCATGCGCAGTGAAGTTTAACCTCGACACATGGCGATAAGTAGCAACTGTTATATACAGTCTGGTAGCGACATGCATCAGTCTCAAACGGTAAGTACCACATTTCGCCATGTGTCGCGGTCGAACTTAACGGCGCATGCGCACATAACAGCTCTGCTAGTGAGGAGAAAATGTAAGCAGCCATACGATTGGCTGAAAACGAAGACATTGGTTAGCTGACGAATCTGTCAATCAGAATCGTAAATTTGATTGACAGATTCATTAGCCAATGGTGACGTTTGTTGACCTGCAACGTTACAACAGTCTCAAAATTCACCACACAAAATTCTCTCACAAATACAGAGATTCACGAATGAGAAGTGGTTCATAAATGCACATTTAGCGATTCGTATGATCTGTGAGTTTATATTTGAAGCTTCCCTCAAAATTATATTTGTGAAACAGATTGTGTGCATTTGTGAATGAGCATGTGAATTTGTGAAAAGCCCTGCATGAGTTTATTCTTAATGAGACTGATCTGACCCCATACTTCTGTCTCAGAACGCCTGCAGGGGGCGGGCCTGAGCTAGCCATGCTAACGCTAATGTTTTTATCAGCCAAGCTGAGGTTATCCTGAGCTATTTCTGTTGTCTTGCTGCTGGAGGACACGCTGACCATCTCTCTTCACTCTGCTACTTTCTCCTACTACTCTCCAATTGTCTGCTGTTTTTTCAGCTTTGAGCTTTGTTTTATTCTCCTCGTAGAAAGTACACATGGTCTGGTGTTCTGCTCAGCTCAGACACCATCCTGTAGGGGGCATCGCTGAGCCGCTGTCCACCTGTTTCTCCCCTAGGCTAACCAGATGTTCTCTGGTTCTCCTTTGAGGTTTGTCTCTCAGATGAAGCCACCAGAGGAGCGACTGCTGCATTATCGTCGTGGAAAGTGAACCTGGTTCCGTGATCTGTGTGTTTTCTACCTGCTGTGGGTCATGTGATCCATGACACCATCAGAAGGCTGAACGTTCTGCTCAGACCCGTGTCGTTGTGATGTTAGATTCTAGCAGAACCAATCGCAGCTGATGTTTGTTTTTTCTCAGAACCACAGAGCTCAGAGAGGAAGAGGAGGAGGAAGGGAGGAAGAGGAAGAGGAAGGAAGCCAGATCTTCCCCGACCTGACCTGATGACCCCATTTCCCAGAGTGCATCAGGGGATCCTGGTTTCCACCAATCGTTTCCACCTGCAAGCCTCTGCTGAGGTTTGGATCAGGGACTAACAGGGAGCGATGCTGCCACCCGATGGCCACTGCAGGAAAAACAGCTCCCTGATAAATATTAAACTGGAGAAGTTTGGAGATGATGGCAGCTATGGTGATGAGGACCTGGAACGTCTAAAAACGTCCAAATGTTTATTTTTGTTATTAATTTCCCTTCTTCAATCACTGATGAGAAAATAATAAAGCTGCACGTTCTCAACTTCATGTTGTTTCATGATTTTATCTGGATACGGGAAATAAAACTGACATTAAAATGATTCAGTGTGATTATATTCAGATGAATAAGAAATCAGAACCTTCAATACTGAGAGAAGAAACAAGGCAGGAGGAGCCCAGGCTGGGATTCGAACCCAGAACCTTGTTGCTTCCCCACAGCTTTAACTGTTCCAACCTCACATTAATGAGTTCAGATAAATCCACAGGGGAGTGCTGTGCTGCAGTGCGAAGGCCGGAAGTGGAGTCTGCATCGTCTTTGCGACGCAGCGAGTGCAATAAAATATCTGGTTTACATAAGCCTCGATAATTATGATCAAGAATTAATTATTGATGAAATTGAAGCTTTAATCTGCTAAATCAGGATCGGGGCACCAGTTCTTTTAAATTATACCAGACAAATTCTTTCATTCCTGTAATTATCATCACAGAGCGAAAAAATAATCATAAAGTGAACAGATGCAACCCAAATAATCTTAAACAGTTGCTAAAAATCCCACCTCCAGTAAATCATACAGTCACTCCATCTCCAACCACTATTATTATGGCACTTTTAAATGTTCGCTCTCTGCTGAATAAAACTTTTATAATAAATGACTTGATTTTAGACCATAAACTTCAAGGTTTATTTTTAACGGAAACATGGCTGAGTGCAGATGGTCCTGCTGTTCTTACAGAGGCCTCCCCACCTAATTTTCATTTTTCTTATTCAACCAGGAGTAGCCAGAGGGGAGGTGGAACTGCTTTTATGAGTTCATTAACCATTTCCACAAAAACTGTTTTACTTGATAATTTTACCACTTTTGAATATACTGCCTCTGTTTTTAGCACTCCTCAGATTTTATGTGTCACAGTTTATAGGCCTCCTAAAAAGAGTGCACTTTTTATTCAAGAATTTTCAGAGTTATCAATTTTGTACAACTCTTATGAAAGGATAATTTTAGCTGGTGATTTTAATCTACATATAAATAACCTTTTAGATCCTTTATCAACAGAATTTTTAAATATTCTGACTTATATGGATTTTAGTCAACATGTCATGCAGCCGACTCACAACAGAGGACACACCTTGGACTTAGTCATCACGCATGGCCTGTCCACTAGTGTGTCCTCTGTTGTTGACCTGGCTGTCTCTGACCACTACTGTGTGTTTTTTAAAATCACCTGTTTTATCCAAATAGAAACTTCTGTGAGAACTGTCAGGAAACGTCATCTAACCCCTGAAGTGGCTGCAGGTTTTCTGGAAGTTTTTAACAAGTTTCCTCCTGTAGCTTTATCTGCCCCCTGTGATTTTATCGTGAATGATTTTAACAGTAGGCTTCAATCCGCTCTCGACCTGCTGGCTCCACTAAAAGTTGTAAAGACTCATTCAACACCATGGAGAAATGAAAACCTTAAGAAATCAAAGAGGAGCTGCAGGGTGGCAGAAAGGAAATGGAGGAAAAACACAATCACAATAAATCACCAGATATACATAGCACATCTCAAATCATACAATAACGTAAGAAATTCCAGAAATGCATACTTCTCCAGAATCATCTCAGAACATAAAAATAATCCCAAAATTCTGTTTTCCACCACTGACAACATTCTCAATCATACCTCTGCTGCACTTCAGAAAACCTCCTCAAATGCTCTGTGTGAGGAATTTGCAGACCACTTCAGAGGGAAGGTAGACACCATCAAATGTAATATTTTATCTTCTCAGAGTAACATGGTTTTAGACAAATCTGATCATGTGTCTCTACCAGAGGAAACTGGACAGTTTTGTCCTGGTAGAAGCTGGGACCCTTGATAAAGTTTTCTTCTCAGTGAGGCCCACCACATGTGTTTTGGACCCGATTCCCATCCGGTTTTTTAAGCCATTCTATGAATCATTTTATGAAGCCTATTCCTCCGGATCACCAGCACCATTATTCACCCTGGTAATAAATATATCCATCACTTCATTCATGTCTGCGTTTGAGTCACGGTTGCATGTAGACACAGTTCCTGACAGGATGAGATTTAACCATGATGAATTGCTCCCTTCAGACGGGGGTCTTTCCTGCCGCCTTTAAAGGGGCAGTAGTGAGGCCCCTGCTGAAGAAGAGCAATTTAGATTCTAATGATTTTAACAACTTCCGACCGGTATCTAACTTACCATTTTAAGGAAAGTTTTAGAAAAACTTGTTGTAATTCAACTTAATGATTTTATTAACAGTCATAATGTCCTGGAGAAATTTCAGTCTGGTTTTAGGGTTAACCACAGCACAGAGACGGTTCTCTGACGATCTGTGCTACCTCATCAGAACGTCCTACCGTGGCGCGCATAAAAAGCTATGTCTATCTGTTGGTGCTACCCCTCGAAAATTGCTACCGGTATGTTTACATGCCGAAAATATCCTACCTGTTAAATTTATTTGGGTAGCACATATAAATGCACTTAAAATTAGTTTGTAAAGCAGCTAATGAATATATACCAAGCCAGTAAGACGTACAGCAGATAGCAGTATTATTACTCCAGAATATTAAAATGTAGAATGATTATTAACACAAATAGCCCACAAAATACATTGCATTTACTTTACAACTCTAATAATAGGACTTGTTTACATGCAGTGTAATGATATCACAGAAGTGAAACTAACATAGGCTACAAGGGCTGTCATGTAAACTTGAAACAAGTAGCTTAAGGAAAGCCTTAAAATATTTTGAATAAAAATTAGCCAGTAATAAAATAATTTGAATAAAACTCACCGTAAACTTCGAAGAAATAAAAACAGACGAAATGGATCTTCCAGGTAGGAATTCTTGATGACAGATTTGCTGAGTAAGCAAATTGTGACGTAACATCGAACTGTGCATGCGCAGGGTAGCACAGATAGTCAGAACACCGGCACTTTTGAAGATTTTAAATGGTTTCAGATTAAACTATGACGCCCAGAAGGTGACAGTGTTGGTTCTACTGGATCTAAGCGCTGCCTTTGATACAGTAGAACCACACTATTCTATTAACCTGTTTAAAACAGATCGACCTCTCTGGTGCTGTTCATAAATGGTTTACATCCTACCTCACAGACAGGACTTTTATGGTAAGTTTAGATACCTGCTCCTCTAGGCTCCACAGGATTACATGTGGTGTGCCCCAGGATTCAATTTTAGGCCCAGTGCTTTTTAACCTTTATATGCTCCCTCTTGGCAGCGTCATCAGAAGGCAAGGCAATTTTATTTGTATAGCACACTTTCAACAGCTGGGTAATTCAAGGTGCTTTACATGATTTGGTGATTTAAAAACAAAAAAACAATGGAAATTAAAAGTAAAAGAAACACACATTACACATGATACACAATAAATCAAGAGAAAAATCAATAAAGCAAGAGAGCATGAACACATTTCATACATATGACATCAAGCATTTACTCAAAGGCAATTCTAAACAGATGGTTTTTAGTCTCGATTTAAAGCAGTTCAGAGTTTCAGCAGCTCTACACTCGTCAGGAAGTTTGTTCCAGATAAGGGGAGCATAGAAACTGAAAGCTGCTTCTCCATGTTTAGTTCTGAGTCTAGGGATGTTTAGTAGGCTAGAGTTGGAGGACCTGAGTGGTCTTGGTGGTTGGTACCGTGACAACAGGTCTTCAACATACTTTGGTGCTAAGCCATGTAATGATTTATAAACTAGTAAAAGTATTTAGAAGTCTATTCTCTGAGCTACAGGGAGCCAGTGTAAGGACTTTAGA
>OY747704.1:59242500-59462500 GCA_963556495.2 Valencia hispanica | reverse complement strand
GATGATGATGATAGTGATGATGATGATGATAGTGATGATGATGATGGTGATGATGATGATGATGATAGTGATGATGATGATGAGGATAGTGATGATAGTGATGATGATGATGGTGATGATGATGATGATGATGATGATAGTGATGATGATGATGATGATGATAGTGATGATGATGATGAGGATAGTGATGATAGTGATGATGATGATGATGATAGTGATGATGATGATGGTGATGATGATGATAGTGATGATGATGATGAGGATGGTGATGATGATGATGATAGTGATAGTGATGATGATGATGATGATGATGATGATTATGATAGTGATGATGATGATGAGGATGGTGATGATGATGATGATGATGATGATGATGATGATGATAGTGATGATGATGATGATGATGATAGTGATGATGATGATGATGATGATGATGATAGTGATGATGATGATGATGATGATAGTGATGATGATGATGAGGATAGTGATGATAGTGATGATGATGATGATGATAGTGATGATGATGATGGTGATGATGATGATGATGATGATGATGATAGTGATGATGATGATGAGGATGGTGATGATGATGATGATAGTGATAGTGATGATGATGATGATGATGATGATTATGATAGTGATGATGATGATGAGGATGGTGATGATGATGATGATGATGATGATGATGATGATAGTGATGATGATGATGATGATGATAGTGATGATGATGATGATGATGATGATGAGGATAGTGATGATAGTGATGATGAATATGATGTCTCCTAGCTCCGTTTCTGCCCTGCAGGTCAGAAACGGAGGAATTCGACTCAATTCCATCAGTCGAATTTTTGCTCTGATCGGAGCGACTTCTTGTTCTTCTTGTTCTTCTTCTTGTTCTTCTTCTTCTTCCCTCCTGGAGACTCGCTGAGCGTTATTATGCCGACTAAAGCGGATCCTAATTAATTAAAGTGTTTTTTTTTCGGCTGCAGCTTGAATAGGCTCGTCTTCCTCGCAGCAACGAAGATAAAAGCGGCGGCGCATTTATCCACCTGCTGCGACACAAGGACGGAGCGAGAGCCTTCTGAGTGAAGCTTTTCATCTGCACCTGAATGTGTCTGCAGAGCGCCTGTTTGTTCCTGCAGCCCAGGAAAACATGAACAAGGTCGCGTGGATCGTCCTTGTGCTGCTGAACGTCTGAACCCGACCTAAGGTTCTGATCCACAACCTCACAGACTTCACTGGCCTTTCTGTCAGACACCGCTGAACTGTTTCAGTGAACAGTTCTTATTATTATGATTATTTCAGATCATTTTCTTTTACTGCCATCTTTACTTATATTTTCCATTCTTTTCCCTTCCTTTTCTCCATTTTCTTCTTTTTCTTCTTCAGTTCTTTTTTTAAATCATGAATTAAAAACGTTCCTCTCATCTCTCCATCACATCATGAACATCTTTCAACCCTTCCTGTCTTGTTTTCTCTTCTTTCTCTGATTCCATCTCTCAATCTTACACTCCTTCATTCTACCTTTTCTTATTTCCATCCTGTTTTCATTGAGCTTTCTGATTTTCTCCTTTCATTCCTCTTCCTTCCTCTCCAACATTTCAGCTTTCTTTCTGTTTCCTCTTCTCATCCCTTCATCTCTCTGTCCTAAAATGTATTTCATTTCCATTTATCTTTTATTTCTGCCTCTGAACGCTGACTCTCAGTAAAACGAGAATTTTCTGCACTGTTGAAACGTTTTACACAAACACACGCCTGTCCTTCAGAGTCACTTTACTCCATAATGGAGCTGAAGCGGCTGCAGCTTCATGCAAACAACAAACCTTCGTCTTGAACTCAAAGAGCTTCAGACAAAAACTGTAATTATGAAGATTTTAGACGAGGAATATGAGACACGTCTCAGATGTAGATGTGTCTCCATCTGAGACGTGTCTCTGTGTCCTCAGACTGGACCGGGTTAATCCCTGCCAGGACCTTAGGGGGGCAGCAGAGCCGTTTTAACGTCTGTCGAACCAACGATGGACGGAGTAGAATCCCGTTTATTTACACAGGACGCTCGTCTGTGATTGGTCAGCCCAACACCAGATTATTTCACCAGAACGGCGCTCTATAGTCGATGTAATTACTAGTCAATGCAGCTTTTGGCCTCTAGATGCTTTATATAACAAGGCCAGTTTATCTAATCTGGTCTTTTGTTGATGTTGAACTCCAGGAGATGCAGAGAACAACAAACCAGACGCTGTGTTTGTTTGTTTTCAGGAGATTTTAGAGGATTCTATGAGCTGCAATTCAAGTACAAAACTGAAGTAATTACTTTTGGACCTAAAGAGGAATGATCAACAGTCAGCACACAGCTTCAGTTAATCCAGCTAGAAACTACTGATCAGGTCTGAAATCTAGGTGTAGTAATGGACTCAGACCTGAACCTCCAGGGTCACATAAAGGTCAATAACAAGGTCAGCCTTCTATCACCTGAAGAACATTGCTAGGATTAAAGGACTGATGTCACAACAGGACCTAGAAAAACTCATCCATGCATTTATCTTTAGTCGGATTGATTCCTGCAACAGCGTCTTCACAGGTCTGCCTAAAAAGTCAATCAGACAGCCCAGACCACTCAGGTCCTCTAATTCCAGTCGACTCAACATCCCTAGAATCAGAACCAAACATGGAGAAGCAGCTTTCAGTTTCTATGCTCCTCTAATCTGGAACAAACTTCCAGAAAACTGCAAAGCTGCTGAAACACGGAGATCTTTTAGATCACATCTATAAACGGTTAGAGCTGCCTTTGATTATTGCTTTGTTTATGCTTCTTGCTGTTTTTACTTTATATACTTTGTCTGTGTTTTACTGCTATTGTTGTGGTAGAATGATGAATGTCCAGAATATAAAATGTTCTTATCGAAAATGCCACGTGAAGGAATATATGTGTCTGTTTAGAGAAGGTCACTCTGACGCGGTGGATTGTGAACTTGACTGGTGGAGCATGTTCTCTCGGGGAGCGTGTTGTCGGGGGGGGTGCGGCTGGATTGCAGACAGCACTGGCGGCGGTGTGACGCCCAAACTAGGTATAAAATCTGGGTGTTAATAGTGGAAGAAAAGTCTAGTCTAGGGTATTTGAGGACGACAGAACTGTATGTCTTCAATGCCCTAGGCTCAGAGAAGGTATGTAAACTAATGAACCAGCAGAGGCTGTAATCCAGAACTGAAGTTGTGTTGACTGTTTGTTTAACTGGACTCAATATCTTTCCATGTTAAGCTGGTCCAAGATTCAAAATAACCAACACTATTTTTATTTTACTCCCTAATCATGTAAATCACAGTGTTTATGAAAGTTTCTATACTAATAAAATGGCCTAGTAAAAATCTTTCCAGCTCAATCTAAACTCGCTCTATGTCGGCCATTGCTCCTTCAGTGGTTGTGCCTGTCACTGCACGATCTGTTCAGGAAGCACGATCCGTACCATCAGCCCATCTGCGCATGTGCGCAAGGAACTACTTCCGGGTAGATTTCTCTTGTTGTTGTTTTTTTATTTTTTTTATTTGTTAATTTACAGATCAAGGCCATTTACACTTTACAAATGAATAGAACTAGATAGGCAATCTTGCTGAACCATTATACAAAAAGGATTAACAACATAACAGAAAAAAACTGAAAAAAATCACGGGGAAACACTAGTAGTCCATCCATCTTGCAGCGTCTCGAGAATTAAACCCCCCCGGAAGTAGTTCCTTGCGCACATGCGCAGATGGGCTCATGGTGAGGATCGTGCTTCCTGAACAGATCGTGCAGTGACAGTGCCTTTACAAGCTGAAGGAAATAAACTGTTGTTGCTCAGAGAAGTCACTGCAATGGTTGGCAGACCTGCCAGAAACGATCTGCGCCCCCTGCTGTCCTGGAGGGGAATAGCTTTGCAACAACTGAGAAGTCTAAAAGGAAAACATCTCCATCGATACGTGTCGGTGCAAACCTGCTGATTTAGAAGTATAAACTTAACATCTGCAGCAGCGTTTGATTGGAGGTCAGAAACTAGATGAACTCACATCTCCACTTCATGTTTATCTTACAGCTGGTGCTAGCACTGGAGCGCAGCTCTCTGCTGCAGGAAGTCAGAACAGTTTAAAGGTTAGAATGAAGCTGAACGTCTCTCAGAGCGCCCGTCCATCCTGACCATGGATAGAAACATGGTGGTGGCAGCATTATGCTGTGGAGAAGCTGGTTAGAGGCTGGGGTGGAGGTTCACCTTCCAGCAGGAAAACCACCTGCAGCCAGAGGAGGTTCTACAAAGTTCTGACTCAGGGGAGGCTAGATTTAAACGCATGCCACACTTTTCAGATTTTATCCTTGAAAAGGTTGAAAAGCATAAATCATTTTTCTTCCATATTGAATGTTTGTCTGCTGCTCTCCAGCTTCTCCGTCTCCTAGCTCCCATTTTCCTCTCTTCCTGCTCAGCGCCTCCGTCTGGGTTTTATTCTGGGCTGAAAGGCTTTTATTCTGATACCTGTATAATTAGCCGCTACTTTCTACCCACTGAGAGTCTAACTGCCTTATAATGTCAGACTGTCAGTCAGAGAGGAGGAGCTGGATCAGAGTCTGAGAGACACGCAGAGCTAAAAGCTGCGCTGGCTCCACTATGAATTTAAATCACTCTGTTATTTTGTCCCTTTTAATGATCCAGACTCTGATTGGCTGCAGGGAAACGAAGCGGCTCCACTCCAACCGTCAGATAGGAGAATGAAACAGCAGAGAAATGCTTTTATTTCAGGTTCAATGTTAGTTTTTGTTTTAACTGTGATGAACCAATAAGAGACTCAGAGGTTCTGTTACCGGGTCAGAGTTCTGCTTAGAGAGAGTCCAGAGGAGTCAGGATCTGCTCTGGGTTCATCCAGACCGGAGACGACTTCATGGACCAGAAGAAGCTGGAAATGGCCACCAGGGGGCGACGGGTTGCGACCCGATGCTGGGAGAGAAGGTCAGCTGCTCCGATGGAGCAGAACATCTGGACGAGGCACCAAAGTCCATGGTGACTCTGGAGGAGCTGCAGAGATCCACGGCTCGGGTGGGACAATGTATCAGTGGTGGACTCCACAGATCTGACCGTTATGGACGACTGAGAAGAAGAAACCATCCTGTGTGCAGAATGAGATGTAGCAGAAAATGAACGCTCCATCCCTACAGTAAAACATGGTGGTGGCAACAGCATGCTGTGGGTTGATGGATGGAGCTGAATCCAGAACCACCCTGGAGGAGAACCTGCAGAAGGGCTGAGGCTGGGGGTGGAGGACAACCAGCCTGAACACCCAGCCACAGAGATTATGGGATGGCTTAGATCAAAGCTGATTCATATAGTGGCCTAGTCAAAGTCCAGACCTGAATCACGCTCCACATTGTTCAGATTTCCATCTGTACAATAAGCATGAATGATCCCGTGAGATGTTCCACCACAGAAGAGCTCAGTGAGACCCGACGAGGCTGAAACACGTGGGAACGTTGGTGAACCTGCAGAGCTGCCGTCTCCTTCCACGAATCGATGCTGATGAAGACTCAGCTCACCATGAAATGATGAAGAATCGATCTGCTGCTGCAGCATTGACGACGATGATGATGATGATGGTCAGGACGTTCAGCTCAGATCAATACGCCATTTAACCAACGGTCCCTGAAGGCACCAGAGCAGGTCTAAGAACGTTCTCTGGTGGACGTAAGAAAAGTTTCTGACAACAAAGCAGCGGCGGTCCGATCCAGCCGGAGCGTCACAGCCGGGTTTTATCAGCTGACAGGTGGGAAAGGTGTAATTCTCCTGCAACCTGCAGCACAAAGACTTCATTCATATTCACAGAGAGAGACGGAGAGAGCAGCAAAATGATCCCCCTTCAGGCTGACGGGTCCCCCTGTGGCTCACAGTAACACACACAGTAACACACACAGTAACACACAGTAACACACACAATAACACACAGTAACACACACAGTAACACACAAAAACACACAGTAACACACACAATAACACACAGTAACACACACAATAACACACAATACACACACAATAACACACACAGGCCGAGGCTGAGGTTACCTCCCTGCTCACTGCAGCATTAAAAGGCAGCTGTCATTACTGCAGAGTGTGTGTGTGTGTGTGTGTGTGTGTGTGTGTGTGTGTGTGTGTGTGTGTGTCAGCTGCCATTAGGCGCCCACCGCCGTGCAGCTCGGTCTACTCTGCCCCACGGCATGCTGGGAAAATCTCCAGCTTCTTCCAGTTTGAGCCCAGAGCCAGAGAGCTAAATGACAGGTTGGCTCCTCCTGGACGCCCCGCACAGCGAATCCAGCGCTCCCTCCACTGCTACCCTGTAATTAACTCACCGCAGAGAGAAGAGGAGGAGGAGGAGGAGGAGGAGAAGCTAATGTGATGAAGGTGTCAGAAGAAACCATTAAACTGGATCAAACCGGGAGCAGAACCAGACAATCTGCAGCATGAAATATTCAAAAGAAGAAGAAGAAGCTGAACCATCAGAACCTGATCGATTAACTGGACCGGGTTCTGGGCCCGGAGGTGATGGAGTCCAGAACCTGTTACACATGAAACATCTAAAACAGCAAACATCTGGAAATCAACCCCATGAAGTGGAACCAGAAAGCGTTCCGAGCTGCTGGTTCTGGAGTTCTGGTCCAGAACCTGTGGCAGATGTTCTCCTGCTGGTGGAGCGGTCCGGGACCAGAATCTGGGTTCTGGTCTCTGCAGGGGGTCAGCCCTGAGGGACACCTCCTACCAGCAGACCAGATCAGAACATATCGGTGTGTGTGTGGTCAGATCTCCTCCCTTCAGCTCAAACTGCTAATTGGATAATTATCCAATCAAACATGAGTGCTTGTCCACCAATTAGCTGCTAATTGACCTGAGAGCCTGAAAGCCACCCTCCTCCAGCTCTCTGTGTGTGTCAGTGTCAGAGGGGGTTACTAATGGATGGATTCATTATTGTGTCGTTTCTCCAGAAGCGGCTTTAGATGACCGAACCCCACTGAGACAAATTACTGCCGTCTGCCTGACATCATCGGGCCGACAGCCAATCAGACGCTGGTCTCCTGCAGGACAGGTAAACTCATCTGTTCATGAGCGATGATGTCACAGATATTAATGATGGAGGCTCCTTTAAATTCATCCAGGCATCAAACTGTGGAGGAGGATGACAGAACCTGGATCAGAACCTGGATCAGAACCTGGATCAGAACCTGGACCAGAACCTGGATCAGAACCTGGATCAGAACCTGGACCTGGATCAGAACCTGGATCAGAACCTGGACCAGAACCTGGATCAGAACCTGGATTAGAACCTGGACCTGGATTAGAACCTGGATCAGAACCTGGATCAGAACCTGGATTAGAACCTGGATCAGAACATGGATTAGAACCTGGACCTGGATTAGAACCTGGATCAGAACCTGGATCAGAACCTGGATTAGAACCTGGATCAGAACATGGATCAGAAACTGGACCAGAACCTGGATTAGAACTTGGATCAGAACCTGGATCAGAACCTGGATAAGAACCTGGATCAGAACTTGGATCAGAACCTGGATCAGAACCTGGATCAGAACCTGGATTAGAACTTGGATCAGAACCTGGATCAGAACCTGGACCTGGATTAGAACCTGGATTAGAACCTGGATCAGAATCTGGACCAGAACCTGGATTAGAACTTGGATCAGAACCTGGATCAGAACCTGGATAAGAACCTGGATCAGAACTTGGATCAGAACCTGGATCAGAAGCTGGATCAGAACCTGGATCAGCACCTGGATCAGAACATGGATTAGAACCTGGACCTGGATTAGAACCTGGATCAGAACGTGGATCAGAACGTGGATCAGAACCTGGACCAGAACCTGGACCTGGATAAGAACCTGGATTAGAACCTGGATCAGAACCTGGACCAGAACCTGGATTAGAACTTGGATCAGAACCTGGATCAGAACCTGGATAAGAACCTGGATCAGAACCTGGAACAGAACCTGGATCAGGACCAGAACCTGGATCAGCACCTGGATCAGAACCTGGATCAGAAGCTGGACCAGAACCTGGATTAGAACTTGGATCAGAACCTGGATCAGAACCTGGATTAGAACCTGGATCAGAACCTGGACCAGAACCTGGATTAGAACCTGGATCAGAACCTGGACCAGAACCTGGATCAGAACATGGATTAGAACCTGGACCTGGATTATAACCTGGATCAGAACCTGGATCAGAACCTGGATTAGAACCTGGATTAGAACCTGGATCAGAACATGGATCAGAAACTGGACCAGAACCTGGATTAGAACTTGGATCAGAACCTGGATTAGAACCTGGAACAGAACCTGGATCAGAACCTGGACCTGGATTAGAACCTGGATTAGAACCTGGATCAGAACATGGATTAGAACCTGGACCTGGATTAGAACCTGGATCAGAACCTGGATCAGAACCTGGACCAGAACCTGGATCTGAACATGGATTAGAACCTGGACCTGGATTAGAACCTGGATCAGAACCTGGATCAGAACCTGGATTAGAACCTGGATTAGAACCTGGATCAGAACATGGATCGGAAACTGGACCAGAACCTGGATTAGAATTTGGATCAGAACCTGGATTAGAACCTGGACCTGGATTAGAACCTGGAACAGAACCTGGATCAGAACCTGGACCTGGATTAGAACCTGGATTAGAACCTGGATCAGAACCTGGACCAGAACCTGGACCAGAACCAGGATTAGAATTTGGATCAGAACCTGGATCAGAACCTGGATTAGAACCTGGATCAGAACCTGGATCAGAACCTGGACCAGAACCTGGATCAGAAACTGGACCAGAACCTGGATCAGCACCTGGATAAGGACCTGGATTAGAACCTGGATCAGAACATGGACCAGAACCTGGATTAGAACCTGGATCAGAACCTGGATAAGAACCTGGATTAGAACCTGGATCAGAACCTGGATCAGAACCTGGATCAGAACCTGGACCAGAACCTGGATCAGAAACTGGACCAGAACCTGGATCAGCACCTGGATAAGAACCTGGATTAGAACCTGGATCAGAACCTGGATCAGAACCTGGATCAGAACCTGGATTAGAACCTGGATCAGAACCTGGATCAGAAACTGGACCAGAACCTGGATCAGCACCTGGATAAGAACCTGGATTAGAACCTGGATCAGAACCTGGATCAGAACCTGGATAACAACCTGGATTAGAACCTGGATCAGAACCTGGATCAGAAACTGGACCAGAACCTGGATCAGCACCTGGATAAGAACCTGGATTAGAACCTGGATCAGAACCTGGACCAGAACCTGGATTAGAACCTGGATCAGAACCTGGATAACAACCTGGATTAGAACCTGGATCAGAACCTGGATCAGAAACTGGACCAGAACCTGGATCAGCACCTGGATCAGAACCTGGATAAGAACCTGGATTAGAACCTGGATCAGAACCTGGATCAGAAACTGGACCAGAACCTGAATCTGAAGCTGTTTGGACTCTGGCTGTGAGGTTCTCCTAGGAGGGAACCAAACGTTCTCATTAGTTATCCTGCAGCACCAAACTCCTCCCTGCTCTGCTGAAGTCAGAACTTTTATTTTCTAACAAACTTAACAATAACAATAATAATAATGAGTGAAATGTGTTTCCTCACTGAGCTGAAGGTCAGGAAGCATCTAGCTGCAGACTGAGAGCAGAAACAGAATGGAACTGTGTTGGTTCTGATGGATCCGTCAGTCAGTCGCTGCTGATGGAGGAGAGGCAGAAAATAAAGACTTGATCCATGAAAGCCTGACAATAAGAGCCGAGAAAAAGAGAAACAAAAGGAACCGTTTCCATCATCGGAGTGCCGAACAAAAGGCTGACAACACAAAGAGCTTCCTGCAGAGCTCAGGTGTGTTTGTGACAAAAACACTCCGAGGAGGAGGAGGAGGATGAAGGTCGTTTAGCTTCAATCTGAATCAGAACTTCCTCTGCAGAGCAACATTTCTGCAGGAATGACACCGAAACCCAGAGGAAAAACACCTGAAGATCTGCTGGTCAAGAGAAGAAAATTAGATTAAGTTCAAATAAAACTGAAAACATTCAGTTTTTATCCATTAAATCCACTCAGTACGTTTACACACACATTTAAATCGAATAAAGGCAAAATCAGACTAACAGCTCAGCCAGAAAGGGAGCCTTTATCACAGTTTACATGTCACTCAGAAAATCGAATTATTGAAAGAAGTTTGTTCGACTCCGCAGACGGAGTAAATTCAGGAGATGTTCAATGATAGAGGAACAACAACGCTACACCTCAGAACATTTCCTACCTACTCTACTCTGTCTGATTGTTTTAAACTCGTCGCCGATCGCTCCGATGTTTTGACTCCCGTTTCCTCGCTCTCATTACTTCCCCTGAAAATCTCGGCTGAAGGTAAAGATACACGAGGGAGAAATCCGCATTATCTGGGTGCCTTAGCTTAGGATCCATGGAAACCATGGAAACGCACTGAATGGCTCCCAACCCCCAGTGGGCGCTGGAGATCCTAGCAAGAAGAATAAAGGCAAAAATAGCTGTTTATTATTTATTTTAGCCTAGCGGTGATAAAACGTTCTTTATTGATATTTTACACAGATGAACGGTTCTGATTTTAACTAATGTTGAATCGGACCGGGCCTTAGGAGAACCGAACCTTCCGATTCAGACGCTGTGATTGGCCTGCAGCTGAGTAGACGACCAATCAGATGCTGGGATCTAAAGAATGATAATGTTATAATGGACTACAGCACAGAATATGAAATTATTTCCAGACAATACATTTAATATTATATTGACAGATTTATGTAATTATAGACACGTTGCTTTAATCTGTTATCGTTGTGGATCTCACAAAGGTCAGAGGTCACAGTCGCATCATTTCTCAAAACTGCTTTCGACTTTTCCACCGTCTGTACTATAAGATGCAGTCATTGGGAGAATCCAGAACCAGATCCAGTTCTTGTAAGGCATGCGGATCACCTGAGGCGTCCTCATAGGCTCCTCCCACTGCAGCGTGGAACCCCATAGAGAACATGTGATCTTTGACCTTCGACCTTCTAAATCATCACCAACTGTTTATCAGACACAGGAAAAACATTCTGCTCAAAATGTGTCTAAAATAAACGACTGGAGTTACCAAACCAGGACTGGGAAGTTCTTCGATGATCCTCCATTATCCTCCATGATCTTTCATAATCCTCCAAGATCCTCTATTATCTTCCATTATCTTCCAAGATCTTCCATAATCCTCCAAGATCCTCCATTATCTTCCATGATCTTCCAAGATCTTCCATAATCCTCCAAGATCCTCCATTATCTTCCATGATCTTCCATGATCCTACATGATCTTCCATCATCCTCCATGATCTTCCATCATCCTCCATGATCCTCCATGATCTTCCATGACCCTCCATTACCTTCCATGATCCTCCATGATCTTCCATGATCCTCCATTACCTTCCATGATCCTCCATGATCTTCCATGATCCTCCATGATCTTCCATGATCCTCCATGATCCTCCATGATCTCCCATGATCCTCCCTCCATGATCCTCCATGATCTTCCGTGATCCTACATAATCCTCCATTATCCTCAATGATCTTCCATGATCCTCCATTACCTTCCATGATCTTCCATGATCCTCCATGATCTTCCATGATCCTACATAATCCTTCATGGTCCTCCATGATCCTCAATGATCCTCCATGATCTTCCATGATCCTACATGATCTTCCATAATCCTCCATGATCTTCCACAATCTTCCATAATCCTCCATGATCTTCCATGATCCTCCATGGTCCTCCATGATTGTCCATGATCTTCCATGATCTTCTCTAATCCTCCATGATCCTCCAGGATCTTCCATGATCCTCCATTACCTTCCATGATCTTCCATGATCCTCCATGATCTTCCATGATCTTCCATGATCCTCCATTACCTTCCATGATCTTCCATGATCCTACATGATCTTCCATGATCCTCCATGATCTTCCATGATCTTCCATGATCTTCCATGATCTTTCATTATCATCCATGATCCTCCATGATCCTCCATTATCTTCCACGATCCTCCATGAACAACCATGATCTTCCATAGTCCTCCATGATCCTCCATGGTATTGCATGATCTTCCATGATCCTCCATGATCTTCCATGATCCTCCATGATCCTCCATGATCTTCCATGATCCTACATGATCTTCCATGATTCTACATGATCTTCCATAATCCTCCATGATCTTCCACAATCTTCCATAATCCTCCATGATCCTCCTTGATCTTCCATAATCCTCCATGATCTTACATAATCCTCCAAGATCCTCCATTATCTTCCATGATCTTCCATGATCCTACATGATCTTCCATCATCCTCCATGATCTTCCATAATCCTCAAAGATCCTCCATTATCTTCCATGATCTTCCATGATCCTACATGATCTTCCATCATCCTCCATGATCCTCCATTACCTTCCATGATCTTCCATGATCCTCCATGATCTTCCATGATCCTCCATTACCTTCCATGATCTTCCATGATCCTCCATGATCTTCCATGATCCTCCATGATCCTCCATGATCTTCCATGATCCTACATAATCCTCCATTATCCTCAATGATCTTCCATAATCCTCAAAGATCCTCCATTATCTTCCATGATCTTCCATGATCCTACATGATCTTCCATCATCCTCCATGATCCTCCATTACCTTCCATGATCTTCCATGATCCTCCATGATCTTCCATGATCTTCCATGATCCTCCATTACCTTCCATGATCTTCCACGATCCTCCATGATCTTCATGATCCTCCATGATCTTCCATGATCCTCCATGATCCTCCATGATCTTCCATGATCCTACATAATCCTCCATTATCCTCAATGATCTTCCATGATCCTCCATTACCTTCCATGATCTTCCATGATCCTCCATGATCTTCCATGATCCTACATGATCCTTCATGGTCCTCCATGTCCTCAATGATCCTCCATGATCTTCCATAATCTTCCATAATCCTCCATGATCTTCCACAATCTTCCATAATCCTCCATGATCCTCCATGATCTTCCATGATCTTCCATGATCTACCATGGTCCTCTATGATTGTTCATGATCTTCCATGATCTTCTCTAATCCTCCATGATCCTCCAGGATCTTCCATGATCCTCCATGATCTTCAATGATCCTACATGATTTTCCATAATCCTCCATGATCCTCCATGATCCTCCATGATATTCCATGATCCTACATGATCTTCCATAATCCTCCATGATCTTCCACAATCTTCCATAATCCTCCATGATCCTCTATGATCCTCCATGATCTTCCATGATCCTCCATGATCTTCCATGATCTTCAATGATCTTTCATTATCCTCCATGATCCTCCATGATCGTCCATTATCTTCCACGATCCTCCATGAACATCCATGATCTTCCACAATCCTCCATGATCTTCCATGATCCTCCTTGATCTTCCATGATCCTACATGATCTTCCATAACCCTCCTTGATCTTCCACAATCTTCCACAATCCTCCATGATCCTCCATAATCCTCCATGATCCTCCATGATCCTCCATGATCTTCCATGATCCTACATGATCTTCCATAATCCTCCATGATCCTCCATGATCTTCCATGATCCTCCATGATCTTCCATGATCCTACATGATCTTCCATGATTCTACATGATCTTCCATGATCCTCCATGATCTTCCATAATCCTCCATGATCCTCCATGATCCTCCATGATCTTCCACAATATTCCATTATCCTCCATGATCCTCCATGATCTTTCATGATCCTCCATGATCTTCCATGATCCTCCATGATCTTCCACAATCCTCCATGATCCTCCATGATCCTCCATGATCCTCCATGATCTTCCATGATGCTACATGATCTTCCATAATCCTCCATGATCTTCCACAATATTCCATAATCCTCCATGATCCTCCATAATCCTCCATGATCCTCCATGATCCTCCATGATCTTCCATGATCCTCCATGATCTTCCATAATCCTCCATGATCTTCCACAATCTTCCATAATCCTCCATGATCCTCCAACATCCTCCATGATCCTTCATGATCCTCCATGATCTTCCATGATCCTCCATGATCTTCCATAATCCTCCATGATCTTCCACAATCTACCATAATCCTCCATGATCCTCCATGATCTTCCATGATCCCCCATGATCTTCCATGATCCTCCATGATCTTCCATGATCCTCCATAATCCTCCATGATCCTCCATGATCTTCCATGATCCTCCATGAACCCACAATGATCTTCCATAATCTTCCATAATCCTCCATGATCCTCCATAATCTTCCATGATCCTCCATGATCTTCCATGATCCTCCATGATCTTCCATGATCCTCCATGAACCCACAATGATCTTCCATAATCTTCCATAATCCTCCATGATCCTCCATGATCTTCCATGATCCTCCATGAACCCACAATGATCTTCCACAATCTTCCATAATCCTCCATGATCCTCCATGATCTTCCATCATCCTCCATGATCCTCCATGAACCCCCAATGATCTTCCATAATCTTCCATGGTCCTCCATGGTCCTCCATGATCGTCCATGATCTTCTCTAATCCTCCATGATCCTCCATGATCTTCCATGATCCTCCATGATCCCCCATGATCTTCCATGATCCCCCATGATCTTCCATAATCCTACATGATCTTCCATAATCCTCTATGATCTTCCACAATCTTCCATGATCTTCCGTGATCCTCCATGACTGGTGGTGAAGCTGGGAACACTGCTGCCTTGCAGCAAGTAGGTCGTGGTTTTGAAGCCTGGGGTCCATGTGTGGGTTCCCTCCTGATAGGTTAATTCTCCCTTAGGTGTGTTTGCATGCCTAGTTGTTGTGTTTACGCCCTCTAGAGGGAGCTGTGCTCAATTCATGTTCTGCTCCTGTTATTTAAAATCAACCGTATCTCCCCTGGGCTTTATTCTCACACTGATGCTCTGCAGCCCATAAATTACAGTGTTGCTGTGTGATTTTCAGTTTATGAGATGAGAGACTGGACTGCTGGGAGGAAGTCGGGTCGTCGAGACTCACACACACACACACACACACACACACACACACACACACACACACTCACTAACTGCTGGATAATTGACTCCCAAGTTGTTTTCACACAGTGGCTCTGCTAACACAGCGTGACTTCTAATGGACAGCAACACAATGCTCAGTCATTAGCCGGGCCTCAGCTGGGCAGTTCCTACAAACAGATGGACCCGTTTTTACGGTGCAACCCTCAACACTCGCTCGGTATTGTAGCGGCACAAAGGGCAGCTGGTTCTGAGTGGATGGAGGTTAGACACCTCCCAACAGGAGGAGGAGGAGGAGGAGGAGGAGGAGGAGGAGGAGGAGGAGGAGGAGGAGGAGGAGGAGGAGGAGGAGGAAGGCTGATTCACTCACGTTCAGCATCATTTAGAGAAAACATTCCTGATCTGGATCAGGATTTTCCCAGAGCTGGTTCCAGTTAGAACCAGTTAGGTGTTGGGTTTTTCAGCCAGTCGGTCCGTTATTAGGGCCGTTGGAGATAAAAGAAACTGATCGGAGTAAATTTCTGCGCAAAAAACTCGGGAATTTTAAAATGAATGTCACATATAAAAAAAAAAAAAAAGAAATTCTCTGATGTCAAAAAGTTATACGTTTGAGAGAGAAAAACTCAGATATTTCCATCGATAAAAGCACAGGGTGTTTCTCCCTGTCAAGGCGTTCAGGCACTTAGATCTTTTAGAATTGGCATTTTCTGTTATAAATATCTGATTCTCAACAGACTTCAGTTTTTTTTATGTTACTATCTAAAATAAATATCTTAGTTTAAATATTGTAAATGTGCCTTTAATCATAGAAATTTCTCAGTTTTCTCTCCTAAATGTACGACTTTTTGACATCAAAGAATTTCCGATTGTTTTCTTGAACATTTCTGAAATTAATATAAACATTTTTTTGTTATTTTTTTGTTAGAAATTTTGGACAGTTCTCTGGACCTGGTTCTGTTCTGGTTCTGGACCCCGTACCAGCTGCTTGGATCAGGATTCTGATTTCGGACCCCTCAGGTTCTAAAGGTGTGGCCTATTTTTACCGTCACCAGGATGACCATTAATGATTGACAGTTAAATAAGGCTGATGAATCTGTTATTACATTAAACAGGTTTCTGAAGCTCGGACCAGCAGGTCTGAGAGCAGCTGACCGGTTGGATGGTTCTGTTCCAGATGTCCTGTAGCTGAAATGGTCCCACAGGAGTTTTCTCATGCTGATTATTGGCTTTACAAAGATCAATATGCTTTAGTGATGAATTAATTACAGTGTGTTAATTAGGCCTATTAAACACAGGAAGCAGCTCATTTTCTAATTCCAAGAAATCAGCCTTCAGCTCTTTGACACGGTGATATTTGAGGCCTGTAGGGGGCGCTATCAAGGTTCACACCATGTTTTTCACCTCTTGAATACATTTCTCAGCAGCTCTTTGAATTTCTCTGCCTCTTTTACAGCCTCAGCACAGAAATGAATAGATGAATATTATTCCGAGGCAGCTCAGAAAATGAAGCTATTGAACAGTATGACTTTGTCCTCCAGATGAGAGACGAGCGCTAATCTTCTGCCTGAAGGGCTTCTGTTCAGGGAGCCGATTCTCTTTTCATCGCTGAGAGCATTATTAATACTATCACCGTTAAAAGGAAACGAAACGGAGGTCAAACCATCTGTGACAGGTCAGCGACACAGAAAGAGCGCTTTTTAGTATAAACATGACCCCTGATGAAGAGCAGCAGTGATCCAGACCTGTTCAGTACACACACACATACTGGTTTTTAAGCGTTAAAAGGACGCATACCAACATCCTGCTCTACTGGGACAGAAACTCTAAAAATAAAACAGGACTATGAACTGTAGATACACTTCAGACAACAGCAGCTTGATGTTTCAGTCAGATGTTCTGTTCTGCTATGTGAGCTGCAGCCTGGTGGTGGAAGAGGATCCATCAGCTTCTGTCTCTCTTTTACAGCAGAGATCTGAAAACTAGCGCTGTCGTGAGATTAAAAATAAACATTGAGATTAATTAATCTAATTAATCTATTTTTTAATCTCACCTAATAATTGCTGAGAAAAGCCCTCATCTTGAGGTAGTTTCATTTAAATTCATTACATTCTTGTGGTAAAAAGTTTGATATATAATTTTAAAAAGTGGCTTTATGAAGTCATTTATTGTATTTAAGAGATTTAAACAGATGCAGTCCCAGCCATTTACATTTTGCTGTTTTCTGCAACCGATTCATCAGGGCTCTGGACTCGGTGGGGTAAATATCTGCTCTGAATCTAGCTGCATTACAGGTTAAAACAATATGTAATATACGGCTCATTTTGGTTACCGATGGCTTGCCATACAGCTGGACCTGGGCGGGCAGGCGGAGCTGCAGCCTGCGGTGCAGACTGGATGCCTGCTGTGAGCTCTGAGATGAGAGAGCGCCCCGCTGCTCGGAGAAAAGAGTACGACGTTACAGGCTTCACCCAAAACTCTTAAATAACCCGATAAAAAGTAGCTAGATTTGTTGCTAAGTTCGTCAACTTGACCTCCCCACTACGGCAGCCAGTCAGTTTATGATGAGCTTACAGCCAATCGATGTCCACTTCAGGGTGGGGTTAATCCCCGACTCAATTACAAAAAGCACAAAGCATAAAAACAGATTTTATTTAAAGGCAACTTGCATGCAGAAACAGTAAAATTAAAGATAAAAAATTAGATTAACGCAATAAAAAAAACATAGCGGGCTAAATATGGCTGTAAATAATCAATTGCAATTAATGCGATAATTTGACACCCTTCACTGAAAACGTCACGTCGCACCACACAGTCTGTACTAATCCGTCTCTGGTCTGTAACATGCTAAGGCCGATGAGAAAACCTTTACAGCTAAAGAGGCACAAGCAAAGTCCTGAACTGGTGTGCTAGCATTAGCTAACGCTGCCGTATCAGCTAGCTTGAACAAGGCAAACCATGATCATCTCTCAGTTTTTCAAACCAAAGCCAACAACTGCTCCACGGATGGTTTGGTCTCCCCGCCCCGACCCACTCCAGGTCCCGGTTAGAGCGGTTCCACCACCTGTTTAGCGTTAGGGTTGGTGTTTGGAATGGAAAGAACCGAACCAGAACCTAGCATGGCCATGAAGGCTAAAACAAACAGAATCAGCATTGAATAATCACTTCTCATTACCAGAGACATATAACTTTAGATCCGTTAGGAGGACGGAGGTAAAGCTGACGGCTGAAACTAAATCTCCTTCCTCTAAGCTAATGTTATCACAGCAGCACAGCTAGCTACTGCCAGAAGTTAGAAAAGAAGCGCTAGTCTGGAACCATTTGTTGAGTAGTTTTCACCGCTGCTGTTTGGTGTTTGTGGTTTAACATCAATGACCCAAAGCAAGAACACACCAAGGAACAGGAGGTATGATTATTATCATTAGGAAGTCCTGGGAGCTCTCCAGAGCAGAGAAGAATGAGGATGGTACAGCGGTATGAATGGTGAGGTGATGTAAACGTTGAGGTTCTTACTCTGCGACAGAACGAAGGGAACACTGGGAATCTCTAACTCTGTGTTTCTCCTGCAGGTTTGTCTCCAGGAGATGTTTGTGGGTGGAGATGGACAGGAGGGCAGATGAAGGTATTATTGGTAGAACGATCAGAACCAGAGATGGTGAGAAATGATGCAGGCAGCAGGGAGGAGCTGTTCTTCTTCTACTGATTTCTTCATTTCAGAAGAAAAACATACCATAAACAAACCCTATAAGCGTAATTATCCTCAAGGTTTGCTATTTAAATTTAACACATGTACACAGTGTTATTGAATCTATAAATATTACCTAAATTTAAAAAGTTCACTGAACTGAAAAGAACTTTTTATATATTTGTTGATTATTAGTGAGAGATGAGGACCAGCCACATGTTTGTGATCTTTATTGGTAACCAGTAGGGGTGTAATGGTCCATGGATTTGTATGTTTTGGTTCAGTTTGCACCTGTACCAAATGAATTCAGCTGTTTTATACCTGAACACATGCAGAATGTTTATGTGAGGAACTCAGAGAGCAGTGCAACGTTCTGCAGGGAAACATTAAAAAGTGACACCAAAACTAAACAGAAAGGACCCCCTTCTATCACTAAAAACTCTGCTAATTAGGAACATTAATGGTCTCGGACTAAAAAGTTGGCTGTGAACGTCTGAGGGATTCTGACAGCTGAGACCAACTTACATGTTCATCAATGATCCTCTGCAGGAGATTTAATTCGTTCTTTTATCACAACAATCCTAAAGTCATTGTTCCTAAACCTGTGGATGTTCTCCTGCTGCAACAAGCTTCCAGCAGCAGGTATAGGAACAACAACCGGACCGGTTCTGGTTCTGCTTCTGCTTCTGTCTGCGTCCCATGGAAACCTTCGCTCCTCCGGGTCAGACGGACAACCCTGTCCTCACAAAGACAGAGGTGCTGGTTCCAGGATGCTAATTGAATTTCATGGCCGTCTTTGTGGCGCGCCGCCACCTTCTGCTACTGTTGCTGTGTGAGCCTGAATGAATCAAAGTGTGTGTTTGTGGAAGGAGGGGGGGCAATAAATGGCTCTGTTCAGCGGCCCTGTGTGTGTGGGGGGGTAATAGACAAGCCTATATACTCCTGAACAATGGGGCCCCTCCCCCGGTGGTGGTGGGGGGCGATGAAGGATCAAGGCCTTTACAGCCCATGAATTCATTGCTGCTGCTTTCTGGCTGAGGAGGCGCGCTGCCTCGTCTTCATCGCGCTGAAATGAGCAATAAAAGAGGCTTAGGAGGGGCAGGGGTGACGGGGGGGAAGGGGGGGGGGGTGGTATTTAGGGAGACAAGAGAGAAACTTTTGTGGAGGTGGAGAGGAAAAAGAAAGGCAAGGAGTGTGGAGAATGGAGAGTGACGGGTGGGTTAATCTGGCATCCATCTGCTGCTACCCCCCCAACACCGCCACCTTTAAAATGCAGTAAAACATCGCACTAAATGTTTCTGGACAGCCGCCTTTGTCAGCAACACCCTCCTCCAAAAAACCCTTCAGCAGCAGATTAAAACTTCAGACAGAGGGCTGCGTGGTGGCCGGCTCACTGGTACCAGTCCATCCAGTTCATTCACCAGGAACCAGACCTGGGGTCTCATTACTCAAATGGTACTTAAAAAAGATTTACTGACTCAAAGTTTTACATCTAGAAAACTTTAAGTTCGCACAGCTGCTAACTATTCCCGCTTTATGAATCCTCCTCTCCTTAGAACCGTTCTGGATCAGATCCGCCTCCTTCACACCCGCTTTCTGCCATAAACGGTCAACGCAAAGTACCTGGAAAATATTCTGCAGAGACTTAAACCGGCTGATACGGGGCGGTTCAATGGTAACCATGGGAACCGAGACGAGGAGAAATCACAACATGGGGGAAAACCGTTTTATTTCAATCAATCAATCAATGTTTCTCCATATGGAGCTTTACTCAGCCAAAAGGCGACCAAAGTGCTTCACAATAACAGACAAAAATATAGTTAGCAGTAAGAAAATGTGTAAGAAGAAAACAAGAGTAAAGAGATTAAAATTAAAAATTAAAAGCAGCAGCAGAAGTATTAAAACAAATAAGAAGAATAAAGTTAGAATTATATGATTACTTCTTGTAACAATAATGAGACTGGAATAAAAGCAAATAAAACTAAATTATAGCAAAACGTAATGAGGCTACGTTCACACTGCAGGTCTTTATGCTCAATTCAAATGTTTTGATTAAATCTGATTTTTTTGTTTTTTTGTGCACGTTCAGACTCTAATTAAAATACGACAGCAAACAGGCTTCAGTGTGAACGGTTCCCGGCCTAAAAGAGTCCCACATGTCCAGAAGAAGACAAGATGTCACACACTCTGTTTACAGAAGTTAAAATGACAGATACAGATATTAGAGAAGACGTCTCCAACCCTGGTCCACTAGAGCTACTGTTATTATTATTATTATTATTATTATTATTATTATTATTAGTCACTAGGTTTTAGATGGATCCCTGCTCCAACACAGCTGAATCAAATCATTTAAGTTATTTACCTCTGCAGCATTCCATCAAGTTTGGCGAAGGCTTGCTAACGAGCCGTTCGTTTGATTCAGCTGTGATGCATCTAAAACCTAGGGACTAATAATAATAATAATAATAATAATAATAACAGTAGCTCTAGAGGAGCAGGGTTGGAGGCTCCTGTGTTTCTGCAGCAGTTTGGCAATTCCTGCACAGTTGGAACCGTCAGAATGTTGACAAATTGTTAGAGAAAGAAGGAGATTGAGGAAAAAAACAGATTATCCCAAACTTTAAGAATGGCCTTTTGTGGAGCAGTAGCTGCTACCTCCGTACAGAGGTATATGTGGATGCGGGTCAGAACCGGGCAGAGGTGAGTACAGGACCCAAACATCGTACTCAAGTTAGAACAGCACTACTTCATCATATTTTTACTCAAGTAAAAGTAAAAAGTAGCCGTCCAAGAAATGATTTAAGTAAGAGTAAAAAGGTATTTGGTCGGAGCTGGAAGAAGTTTGTCCTAATCATACAATGTGTTTGTTTACTGAGTTTGAGATGACTGTCTGAGGTCTCTGAGGTGCAACATCTGGAGCTACATTAGCTGAACCAGAGGAACCAAACAGGAGCAATTTGGACTTTGACTCATTCAAGGAGAGAAGGTTTTGTGACAGCTACTGTTTAATGTCGTGTAGACATGTTTGGATGGAGTGTCTGTCTGAAAGGTTCTGGGTAACCGGCAGATAGATTTGCAAATGATTTGCATATAGATGGAATGATCGATTATGACGGGATATCACAGAACCTAAGGGAAGCAAATACAAGGAAAATAAAGCAGGGCCCAAAACGGAACCCTGTGGCACACCGGAGAAGAGTGGGACCGAAGAGGATGACAGATCATTGATCATCACAAAAAAGGATTAGATACGACCTGTTGATGTGTGTGAAGCTCTACACGTCTAAAAATGAGCTTAAATTCTCCATGTTTCCGTCTCAGCAGCTGCGCTGCCAGTTTCTCCGTGTCCAGAAAGTGCATAAGCAGCGAGGTCCTCGGTGTCCTTAAAGATGAGCACATTTTTCAATAAACCCCAACGTTTGCGTAGAAAGTGACTTCAGCAATTTTCAGACCCTGTTTTGGGCATAAACAAGCTTTATAGATGAGACCTCAGGACCGAACCGGGACGAGATGAGTTTCATGTTTGTTCTTAACTGGATCTGTGAATTCACCGAGGGTCTAAATCCAGACCGGTTTCTCTCAGTCATAAACCAAACTCTGGTTCTGATGAGGCCCATCTGTCAGATTAAAAGAACCTTCTGAAAAAAAACAACCTTTAAGCAGGTATTAAACACCCTCCTCATTGAGCCCACATTTCTGTATTAAAGCTTTTGATTGGCTGGAAGCAGGATATCATTATAATTAACAGAAAACAGCTGAAAACATGAATCTATGTGATGTTTTTCAATGAGATACATGAAGCTTTCAAATATATTATTACACTCAAGAAAAAAATAAACGCAACACCTTTGTTTCTGCTCCCATTTTTCATGAGATGGACTTAAAGATCTAAAATTCATTCCAGATACACAATATTACCATTTCTCTCAAACATTGTTCACAAATCAGTCTAAATGTGTGATAGTGAGCACTTCTGCTTTGCTGAGATAATCCATCCCACCTCACAGGTGTGCCACATCAAGATGCTGATCTGACATCATGATTAGTGCACAGGTGTACCTTATACTGCCCACAATAAAAGGCCACCCTGGAATGTGGAGTTTTGTCTCACAGCAGAATGCCACAGATGCCACAAGCATCGAGGGAGCGTGCAATTGGCATGCTGACAGCAGGAATGTCAACCAGATCTGTTGCTCGTGCATTGAATGTTCATTTCTCCACCATAAGCCGTCTCCAAAGGCGTTTCAGAGAATATTGCAGTACATCATACTGGCCTCACAACCGCAGACCACGTGTAACCACACCAGCCCAGGACCTCCACATCCAGCAGGTTCACCTCCAAGATCGTCTGAGACCAGCCACTCAGACAGCTGCTGAAACAATTGGTTTGCATAACCAAACAATTTCTGCACAAACTGTCAGAAACCGTCTCAGGGAAGCTCAACTGCATGCTCGTCGTCCTCATCGGGGTCTTGACCTGACTCCAGCTCGTCGCCGTAACAGACTTGAGTGGGCTAATGCTCACATTCGATGGCGTCTGGCACGTTGGAGAGGCGTTCTCTTCACGGATGAATCTCGGTTTACATTGTTCAGGGCAGATGGCAGACAGCGTGTGTGGCGTCGTGTGGGTGGGCGCTTTGCTGATGTCAATGTTGTGGATCGAGTGGCCCATGGTGGTGGTGGGGTTATGGTATGGGCAGGCATCTGTTATGGACGAAGAACACAGGTGCATTTTATTGATGGCATTTTGAATGCACAGAGATACCGTGATGAGATCCTGAGGCCCATTGTTGTGCCATACATCCATGAACATCACCTCATGTTTCAGCAAGATAATGCACGGCCCCATGTTGCAAGGATCTGTGCACAATTCTTGGAAGCTGAAAATGTCCCAGTTCTTGCATGGCCAGCATACTCACCGGACATGTCACCCATTGAGCATGTTTGGGATGTGCTTGACCGGCGTATACGACAGCGTGTACCAGTTCCCACTAATATCCAACAACTTCGCACAGCCATTGAAGAGGAGTGGAACAACATTCCACAGGCCACAATTGACAATCTGATAAACTCTATGCGAAGAAGATGTGTTGCACTGCATGAGGCAAATGGTGGTCACACCAGATACTGACCGGTTCTGAGTCCCCAGACCCCCAATAAAGCAAAAACTTGCACATTCCAGGGTGGCCTTTTATTGTGGGCAGTATAAGGTACACCTGTCCACTAATCATGATGTCAGATCAGCATCTTGATGTGGCACACCTGTGAGGTGGGATGGATTATCTCAGCAAAGCAGAAGTGCTCACTATCACACATTTAGACTGATTTGTGAACAATGTTTGAGAGAAATGGTAAAATTGTGTATTTTAGATCTTTAAGTCCATCTCATGAAAAATGGGAGCAGAAACAAAGGTGTTGCGTTTATATTTTTGTTGAGTGTATTTATTGAATATGATTGTACGTCTATTAATGCATGTAATGCAGTAATGCGTCTGGCCTGTAGGTGGCAGCATAGGGGATTCCAGTTATTATTTATCCCAGATCTCCAGTGAGAAGATGTAAACCATCAGCAGCTTCAGATCACGGCTGAAAATGATCGTCTCTCATAACACTGTGAATAAATCAGACGTGTTGAGTCTGTTTATATAAAGTCTAATCTCTTTAATCCAGCATCGGCCCAAAACAGGCTGATTTATGGCCTCCAGGGGGCAGCTAGAGGTGGAGATACCTGCAGGAAAATAAAAACAATCTTCTTCTGGGAATAACTGTTCAACTGATTCAATGAATCACTGAAAAATATTCCTGTATCTTATCACCAGCTGGTAGAACCTGATGGAGCATCGATCACTCTGGAGAACCTTCATCCAACCTGAGGTTCTCCGGCTCAGAGGAGGAGGAGCTTCTCTGGTTCTCCTCTGGGATGGACCGTCACCCAGCGGGATCAGATGGATCAGTTCTCCAGCTGTTTGCTGGAGAAGGAGCAGCGCCCCCTGCAGTAAGGTGATGGTAGGAGGTGGTATCATGGTCTGGGCTCTGATCATCTCCTCTCCTCTGAACGTCGTCGTTCTAAACGTGGCGACGGATTGATTCCTGTTTCCATCCCTGCAGGGCCTCATCATCTAACAGCTTCTGCAGACCTCCAGAACTGGAACAGATTTCCATGATGTGATGTTTGCAGGTAAATAACCTGAATCCTGACAGTCTGGAAGTGGAGGGATGATGATGATGATGATGAGGATGAGGAGGAGGAGGAGGAGGAGGAGGAGGACTCATGTTTATGTGCAGGTTGTGGAGCTGAATACAGACAGCCTGATTTCACCCTCCTGTGTGTCTAAGTGATGATGAAGTGCTGGAAAGACTTTCTGGCCTCCTGCTGGGAAAACACACCTCAGCTCCAAACACAAAATCTCATCTGGGTTTCAATCTCCTCCGCTGCAGAGGCAACAGAGTCGGGCCGAGGTTCTGTTTCACTTCATCAGATTCCTGCTGTCTGTCCGCCTGCAGAGCTCAGACAACAAATTGGGTCCAGAACCACACCCCAGCAGCCACCCGGACATCAGAACCTTCATCAACCTAAATGATGAGTTCATGATGGAAGGATTGTTTTGTTTCCTCTCTGAATCGGGTTAAAACCAACAACGATGTTCTCAGTCTCTGTGGACCAACCCCCATCATGCTCTCTGTCTGACCACGCAGCGCGTTCTGAGCGTGCTCAGTGGACTGGGTGGATGAAGGAAAGGACGGAGTCTGCAGTAAAACCCAGCAGCTCCCAGTGCCACCGTCTGAGACCAAACGGCCGACTTCTGTCACATACCTGAGAAACTCAGCTGAGCTCAGAGGAACTGGAAAGCTTCCCTGCAGGATTCCTGAAAGCTGGACATTTTATCTTTGATTATTTCATGATTCTCTCACCTCCTTTTTCAGTTTCAGTGTCTCTGATACTTTAAACATCTTTAAATCACCATATTTCAATTCAATTCAGTTTATTTCTATAGCGACGATTCACAACAGATGTTTCATCTGAAGACACTTTAAAAGAAAAGTCTTTTCAACAAAATCATTCAAACATTTCAGTTAGTTTAAAGTTTTAGTCAGTTTTCTATTTAAGGAATCCCAGCAGATTGCATCGAGTCGTTGACTTGAGGTTGCGTCCCGTTGATGCAGACTTTCCAACCACAGCAATCCTTCAGCAATCCCTCATACTGAGCAAGCATGTAGCGACGATGGAGAGGAAAAACTCCCCTTTAACAGGAAGAAACCTCCAACAGAACCAGGCTCAGTAGGAGCGGCCATCTGCCACGACCGTCTGGGGGTTTGAGAAGACAGAGCAGAAACACAGAAGGAACAGAAGATCTGATATAAGAGAACTTTCTATGTTACAGAAAGTAAAAAGTTGATAACAGGACACAGTGGATGTTCAGTTACTGGGAGGATCATCCCAGTCGATGCCCCCCGTCCAACAGGGCATTGCAGCCAAGCAGGATACCAGACCAGGTATATCTTCTATGGAGAGAAGCAGCATAACTACAGAGATAGCTCAGGATGACCTAAGCCTGTCGCACACAGCGAGCTATCTGCTGAGCAAAAAGTCATTGGAGGCCGTTTGCTCGCCGTGTGCGGCTAATTTTCGGTGAGTTTTCTTCCCTAATGAGACGTTGAGGTGAAAATCAAACAGGTTTTATATTTTTAATAGAATAAATTTTATTTATGAAGAATCCCATAAAATCATCACTGCTAAGAGCTGGGGGAATAGTTGGCTCAACAGAGCTATGACTCTGTGTAAGTTTGGCAACTGTACTAAAAAGAAACCTAGGATTGTTGTTATTCGGCTCTATTAATGATGATAAATATGCTGTTCTAGCTTGTCGAAGGGTCTTTTTATACAGCAGTAGACTGTTATTCCAGGTTAAATAGGAATCCTCTAGGTGTGTAGAGCGCCATTTTCTCTCCAACTTCCTAGTGTTCTGCTTTAATGTACGTAACTCTGCGTTAAACCAAGGAGTCAGCCTCCTATGGCCACTTTCTTTTTTAAAGTCCAGATTACGGTTCTAACGCGGCCGACTCAGAACCAGAACATGTTCTGGACCTGGTCGGATGCTTCAGCTGCATCTATGGATCGAGACAAAATGAAACTAAACAGGAATGACTGAATAAAGAAGAACAGTGATGGGAGCAGTGGTCATACGTGTGCAGCAGCTCAGGCGTGTGCGTGTTATTGCAGAGCGCGGCGGGGGGATGAAGATGAAGTGAAATGGTCCGTGAACTGAACGCTGTGAGAGAGGGAGGGTTTCTGCTCTAATCATCTGGATAATTCCTGCTTTTCTTTCTCCTTCCTCGCCCCCTCTGACGGGAATAACATCATCATCCTCATCATCACCTTCGATCTAATTTCACCTCTGAGACCAGAAAGAAAGAAGGAGTGTGACCCTCTGATTGGCTGATGCAGCGGCTCATCCATCAGCTGCAGGAGGAGGTGGAATAAAGGTCCTCAGTGAGCAGAAACTATCACTCTGTTCATCCATTCCTCCATCCATCCATTCATCCATCTGTTCATCCATCCATCCATCCATCTGTTCATCCATCCATCTATCCATCTGTTCATCCATCCATCTGTTCATCCATCCATCCACCCATCCATCCATCTGTTCATCCATCCATATGTTCATCCATCCATCCATCCATTCCTCCATCTGTTCATCCATCCATCCATTCATTCATTCATTCAATCATCCATCCATCCATCCATTCATCTGTTCATCCATCCATTCATCTGTTCATTCCTCCATCCATCCATTCATTAATCTGTTCATCCATCCATTCATCTGTTCATCCATCCATTCATCCATTCATCTGTTCATCCATCCATTCATCCATTCATCTGTTCATCCATCCATTCATCTGTTCATCCATCCATCCATCCATTCATTCCATCATCCATCCATCTGTTCATCCATCCACCCATCCATCCATTCATCTGTTCATCCATCCATCCATCCATCCATTCCTCCATCCATCCATCCATCCATCTGTTCATCCATTCCATCATCCATCCATCTGTTCATCCATCCATCTATCCATCTGTTCATCCATCCATCCATCCATGTGTTCATCCATCCATCCATCTGTTCATCTGTTCATCCATCCATCCATCTGTTCATCTGTTCATCCATCCATCCATCCATCCATCTGTTCATCCATCCATCTTTCCACCTGTTCATCCATCCATCCATCTGTTCATCTGTTCATCCATCCATCCATCCATCTGTTCATCCATCCATCTGTTCATCCATCCATCCATCCAAACTGAC
Organism: Valencia hispanica; assembly: GCA_963556495.2. NCBI lineage: Eukaryota > Metazoa > Chordata > Actinopteri > Cyprinodontiformes > Valenciidae > Valencia > Valencia hispanica. The sequence continues at coordinate 59,434,367 of OY747704.1, read as the reverse complement.
CCTAAACACAGCAGCTTCTCTACATCTTAATGATTAAGAAAGAAAAACATCAAGCTGCTGCAATGGTCTAGTCAAAGTTTACACCACATAGAAATTCTGCAGGAGACCTTCAGAGACTTGTGCAGAAATGTTTCTAAACTGAAGGAGGTTCTACAGGCAGCTGGATCCTGGGGTGTACTTAGTTTCTGTGAATAGTGTAACGTTTCCCAGTGGTTGGCAGCCTGTTGAGACTCTTCATCTTTCAGACGTTCATGTTGTTGTTTTAACGACTCCTGGTTTCCCCGAGTCTCTGCAGCAGAACCGACCCGTTAGTTACAGGAGGAACCAGAACATCAGGCTGCTTCCTACCTGGACAGCAGCCCAGAGCGCTCGCTCTCACGTCCTCACAAGTCTCACACGGGTCCTCAGAAAGGCAGACATCCAGGGAGGCGGACACTCACACACACACACTATTGATCCTGTTGTTTCATTGAAGAAGCATTACGGTGTGTTAGACACACACACACACAGAAAGCCTGTCTTATTGCCACTTTAAGGCTGTTAGTGTTTCCTGTTGACGTCCATCAGCAGAGACTCACCAGCAGGATGGAGACGTGCAGCCAGAGAAAACGTTCAGCTCTGCATCACGTCATCATGTTCGCTTCATCAGCTTCATCTCATTGATGAAGATCCAACCATCCCAGAAAGAGGTGGAGACACACGTCCTGCTTCTCCCTGCAGGCCGACTCGCCGAGGACCTCAGAGGATCGACACCAGATGTATGAGAAAATCATTTAACTGATCAGACGTTCCTCACAGGAACACTGGAAAGGATCAGCGTGGTTCTCCCTCTGCAGAGCAGAACATCCAGCCTGGAGAGCCATCCTAAGTACAGTGCTGTGCAAAAGTTTTAGGCAGGTGTGGGGAAAAAAATGCTGTAAACAAAGACCACTTTCAGAAATGGAAGTGTTAATCATTTATTCTCATCAATCAACAAAACGAAGTGAATGAACAAAACCGAAATCTAAATCCAATCAATATTAGGTGTGACCATCCTTTGCCTTCTAACCAGCATCAGTTCTTCTAGCTACACCTGCAGACAGTTTCTGAAGGAACTGGGCTGGTAGGTTGTTTTAAACATCGTGGAGAACTAACCACAGATCTTCCTCACATCCTTCTGTCTCTTCATGCGATCCCAGAAACACTCCATGGTGCTGAGATCAGGGCTCTGTGGGGGTCACACCATCTCTTCCAGGACTTCTTCTTCTTCTGTAAGGTGAAGATGGATCTTAATGACTTTGGCTGGATGTTTGGGGTCGTTGTCCTGCTGCAGAATAAATGTGGGACCAATCATACGCCTCCCTGATGGTATATCATGATGGATAAATATCCGTCTGTATTTCTCAGCATTGAGAACACCATTAATCCTGACCAAATCTCCATTTACAGAATGCAGCCCCAAACGTTAAAGGAACCTCCACTATGCTTCACTGTTGCCTGCAGACACTCATTATTGTTGCTCCCCAACCCTTTGATGAACAAACTGCCTTCTGCTACAACCAGATATTTCACATTTAGACTCATCAGTCCAGAGCTCCTGCTGACATTGTTCTGCTCCCCAGTTCCGGTTTTCATTCATACTAGAGTCTCTTGACCTTGTTTCCACGTCGGAGGCTTTTTGGCTTTAGCTCTTCCTTGAAGACCACTTCTGGCCAGACGTCTCCAGGCAGTAGATGGGTGTAACTGGGTCCCACTGGTTTCTGCCAGTTCAGAGCTGATGGCTCTGCTGGACATCTTCTGATTTCTAGGAGTAATGAGCTTGATGTGTCTTTAATCTGCTGCTCTAAGTTTCCTTGGCCGACTGCTGCGTCTGCAATCTTGAGTTCCTAGTTCTCCTGCCCTGGCGTTCATCTTAGCATCTATCTATGGTTCATATCTCCATTCCCCTCTGCAGTGTTTCTGGTTCCCCCAATCTTCATCATCATCATCCAATCATTGTTTCAATAAAACTTTTATCATTTTAACAACTGGTCTCCCTAGTGGTGTTCTGCATGTGGGTCAAAAGGTTTAACAACAACATAAAACTGCTACAGTTTGTCTAGATTTCTAGGCTACAGATCCTCATGGAACAATCAAGGAATCTGGAGGACTTTCAAGGAGCAGCCTAAGACCACCTTCTCACAGGATGAAGACCTTGAAAAGCTTCCCAGGACAACAACCAGGAACAACCTCCTGCAGTGTGAGGAAGTTCAGAAGATACCAAACCTCTGAGATACATCCAGCCACCACATCCCAGACCATGACCAAGCAGGACTTAGGACCCTATCAGGATTCAGCTCTTCTCCATTACCATGTCAGAACACGACACAAACACTGCGCCAGGTTGTTTCCCTCTTATATATGAGAGGTTTCTGAGCCTCAACCATCAGTTTCAGCCTTGATGGAGAGAAGGAAACCCCACCAGTCTAGAGAGACTCATGATGATTCATAAGCCTAATTTATACTTCTCCATCTGCGGAGGTGCTGAGACACGGAGCGTCAATATCCGTCGACGCAAGGGCTCTTAGTCACTCACGCAAGGACGGACGGAGTAGAGCCCATTTTGTTAACTATCCTGAACGTAACAGAGAATGCTTGTCTGTGATTGGTCAGCCCAACATCATTTCACCAGAACGGCGCTCTATAGTTGATGTAATTATTAGTCAATGCAACTTTTGGCCACAAGATGGTTTATATTGTCAGGCCAGTTGATCTGATCTGGTCTTTTGGTGATGTTGAACACCAGGAGGTGTAGAGAACAAAAAAACAGACTATGAGCTACACTTCTAGTAAAAAGCTTTCCAGCTCAATCAAAACTCGCTCTCTGTTGGCCGTTGCTCCTGGAGTGGATGTGCGTAAATAAACCGTCGTCGACCAGAGACCTCAATGCAGTGGTAGGCAGACCCGCCAGAAAATGTCTGCCCCCCCTGCTGTCCTGGAGGATAATTGGTTTGCAACAACGGATAAGTATAAAAGGAAAACGTCTCCATCGATATGTGTGGGTGTGAAGTATAAACTACGCTTTAGATTCCTAGAGCAGAGCTGTCCACACTGTTCAGGAATAGGACCAGCACCAGGAACTGGGTTCTGCTCTGACAGCAGGTGAAGTTATTCATGAAGAACCTCTACCACACCAACCATTGTTCTTTCCACCTCCAGCAGGCAGGACCATGATGAGAACTGTTTCTCATTTTCTGTCCAAGGATCCAATGATGGAGATCTGAGCATGGTGTGCGGTTTATTGGTGAGTAGACAGTGTGGACTGATTGAACTGAACCAGACTCCATCCAGAATCTCATGTTCTATCATATTGAGAGCCCATTGTGTTCTTTACACTCTCCTGAAGACCTCAATAAGACCTCACCAAGATTTAACCAAAACATAATCAGAACCTCAACAGGACCTCAACCAAGATGTAACCAAGACCTCATCAGGTCCTCACAAAGACCTCAACCAAGATTTAACCAAGATTTAACCAAAAGCTCATTAGAACCTCACCAGGACCTCACCAAGATCTAACCAAGATCTAACCAAGACCTCACCAGAACCTCACCAAGATTTAACCAAAACATAATCAGAACCTCACCAGAACCTCACCAGGACCTCACCAAGACCTCACCAGAACCTCACCAGGACCTCACCAAGATCTAACCAAGACCTCACCAGAACCTCACCAAGATTTAACCAAAACATTATCAAAGCCTCAACAGGACCTCAACCAAGATATAACCAAGACCTCATTAGGTCCTCACAAAGACCTCAACCAAGATTTAACCAAGATTTAACCAAAAGCTCATTAGAACCTCACCAGAACCTCACCAAGATCTAACCAAGATCTAACCAAGACATCACCAGGACCGCACCAAGATTTAACCAAAACATAATCAAAACCTCAACAGGACCTCACCAGGACCTCACCAAGATTTAACCAAGACCTCATCAGAACCTCACCAGGACGTCACCAAGACCTCACCAGAACCTCACCAAGATTTAACCAAAACATAATCAGAACCTCAACAGGACCTCACCAAGATCTAACCAAGACCTCACCAGAACCTCACCAAGATTTAACCAAGACCTCACCAGAACCTCACCAGAACCTCACCAAGATTTAACCAAAACATAATCAGAACCTCAACAGGACCTCACCAAGATCTAACCAAGACCTCACCAGAACCTCACCAAGATTTAACCAAGACCTCACCAGAACCTCACCAGGACCTCACCAGAACCTCACCAAGATTTAACCAAGACCTCACCAGAACCTCACCAAGATTTAACCAAGACCTCACCAGAACCTCACCAGGACCTCACCAAGATTTAACCAAAACATAATCAGAACCTCAACAGGACCTCACCAAGATCTAACCAAGACCTCACCAGAACCTCACCAAGATTTAACCAAGACCTCACCAGAACCTCACCAAGATTTAACCAAAACATAACCAGAACCTCACCAGGACCTCACCAGAACCTCACCAGAACCTCACCAAGATTTAACCAAAACATAATCAGAACCTCAACAGAACCTCACCAAGATCTAACCAAGACCTCACCAGAACCTCACCAAGATTTAACCAAGACCTCACCAGAACCTCACCAAGATTTAACCAAAACATAATCAGAACCTCACCAGAACCTCACCAAGATCTAACCAAGACCTCACCAGAACCTCACCAAGATCTAACCAAGACCTCACCAGAACCTCACCAAGATTTAACCAAAACATTATCAAAGCCTCAACAGGACCTCAACCAAGATATAACCAAGACCTCATTAGGTCCTCACAAAGACCTCAACCAAGATTTAACCAAGATTTAACCAAAAGCTCATTAGAACCTCACCAGAACCTCACCAAGATCTAACCAAGATCTAACCAAGACATCACCAGGACCGCACCAAGATTTAACCAAAACATAATCAAAACCTCAACAGGACCTCACCAGGACCTCACCAAGATTTAACCAAGACCTCACCAGAACCTCACCAGGACGTCACCAAGACCTCACCAGAACCTCACCAAGATTTAACCAAAACATAATCAGAACCTCACCAGAACCTCACCAAGATTTAACCAAGACCTCACCAGAACCTCACCAAGATTTAACCAAGACCTCACCAGAACCTCACCAGGACCTCACCAAGATTTAACCAAAACATAATCAGAACCTCAACAGGACCTCACCAAGATCTAACCAAGACCTCACCAGAACCTCACCTAGATTTAACCAAGACCTCACCAGAACCTCACCAAGATTTAACCAAAACATAACCAGAACCTCACCAGGACCTCACCAGAACCTCACCAGAACCTCACCAAGATTTAACCAAAACATAATCAGAACCTCAACAGAACCTCACCAAGATCTAACCAAGACCTCACCAGAACCTCACCAAGATTTAACCAAGACCTCACCAGAACCTCACCAGGACCTCACCAAGATTTAACCAAAACATAATCAGAACCTCAACAGGACCTCACCAAGATCTAACCAAGACCTCACCAGAACCTCACCAAGATTTAACCAAGACCTCACCAGAACCTCACCAGGACCTCACCAAGATTTAACCAAAACATAATCAGAACCTCAACAGGACCTCACCAAGATCTAACCAAGACCTCACCAGAACCTCACCAAGATTTAACCAAGACCTCACCAGAACCTCACCAAGATTTAACCAAAACATAACCAGAACCTCACCAGGACCTCACCAAGACCTCACCAGAACCTCACCAGAACCTAACCAAGATTTAACCAAAACATAATCAGAACCTCAACAGAACCTCACCAGGACCTCACCAGGACCTCACCCAGATCTAACCAAGACACTGCAAAGACATTTTATGTTCTGGCTCAGTGTTTACAGTCAGCTGGGTTCCTCATGCAGAAAAAGGGGGATATTAACTGGACAGCTGTGATTCCTCAGAAAGTACTGCATCTAGAAGTGTCACAGTCATCATCATCTTCATCATCATCGTCATCAGGAAGAGGAACATTTCCAATTCACACAGACTCCCCTAAATAACTGGAACTGTTGTATTCCTGGTATTGTTCTAGCAGCTGGTGTTTCAGACAAGGGCGTTGGTTTGTTTTTAAAATTGCTGAGGACAATAACCATAAACTGGAGTGTGGTTTGAAGAGTATTCGGGACAATTATTATTAATTATTCATATAGCTATAAGTATTCATTCATTTGACGTTTCACTACAATATGCAGTGCAGTGTAAATATTATCTTTATTCAATCAATAACATTTAAAGTCAGACATGTTTTGTCTTTTTTTTTCAAACACCTACACGTCACAACTTCACTACACTTATTGGCATATTTACTTTTACTGCAGTTGTTTTGTAATTTAAACATGTGTGAATGAGATGAAGGAACTTTAAATTAAATATTCAAGGAGAAATGCTTGGAAAAACCATATTTATCTTATGCAGCTTTGAAGACGACTGAAGGTCATAAACTCCATCCATCCATTATCTATATACCATCTATCCTCTGCAGGGTTGGGGCAATCATTGGGCGAGAGGAGGGGTACACCCAAGAGGCAAACTGCAAAATGTGAAGCCAATCCGGAAGTGACAAAAATTGCAGTTCCCCCCTCATCCACCAGGGGCTGACTCCAGAAAGGAGCAAGTTCCCATTGATTCCCATGTTAAACAACTTCTCAGGAAACACTGTTCTGGGAGCAGAAGGAGAAAAAAACGACGTGTCAGGTTTGTTTTTAAAGTGGTGGGAACAAAACTGTCAATCATTAATGTAGCCGGGGACGCTGGGTCTAAAATGATAAATAGATCAATCCAGATATTAGCAGGTTATTAATCCAACATGATGTTCATTATTTAAAGACGTCCAGATCCTCACGCGTCAATTTATTAAAGATTAATGGATGGGTTGAATTTCTGGAAGGTTTTTTTCTATTATTTTGCATATGGGTTGTAGGTTCCATTCCAGCTTCCTCCTGTCACACGTCGATTTGCCCATGGGCAAGGCACTTTACCCGGAGTTGCCTACCAATCTGCGTGTCGGTTTCTAAATGTGAGTGTTTGTGACTGCGACTGGGTGAATGTGGCTCCAGCTTTTGGAGTGGTCATGTTCAGCCCGTTTACCACTGTGGCACACCACATGTAACCTTTAAATAACCAGGTTCGTGTTATTTATCTGTATTAATATAGAAATCAGACAGTTATTTTTCAAGACAAAAAAAAAAAACTGATTTAAAGTTTTAAATGAATTGCTCCAAATTTCAGCTAAACATTTCTAGAACCTTGTTTTTTCGCCTGCGTTTCAGTGTCCAGGGTGGTTCTAGGCAGGTTCTTCTGGACCTGAATCCTGAGTGTCTTCAGGCCGGTTGGTTCATCGTGTTTTTCAGATGCAGCTGATGGGGAAAACCTGCAGGTTCCTCCAGGAGTTCAGCTTCCTGCTTACAGACCAGACAGGTTTTACTCCAGCTCACAGAATGGAGGCCAACCTTCTTCTTCTTCTTCTCCTCCACAAACTTCTGCTCTCCACCTGTGGAGCTGGCTCAAACACGTGACTAGACGCGGAAGTGGAAACAGCGCAACGAGTTGTCAACAGCTGAGCTATTACAAAGATCGTGTGTGAACATGATGATCCGCTCCAGAGTTCATCCAAAAAAGAGTATGTTCTGAAATTCTGCTTTTAAGTTCAAAACATGTGAAACAAATAAGAAAAAAAACAATATTTTAAGCTGAGACTTAATTCTAAAGTTATAAATTCATGTTAGATTAAATCCAGAGTCAAACAAAGCTTTATTTACACACCTGTTAAATTTGGAAGTTTTGAACTTTGTTCATATCATCTGATGCTAAAAAATAAATACATATTTGATTTATTAAGTTTTCCTAAAGTAATAAGACAAATTATAACACAAACATTTGCCTCATTGTGAATTGTATTGGTCACTTTGTAAATAAAATCTTTTTTAAATAGTTTTTCTGTGAAAACTGAAAACGTGGGAAGAAAAACTAAATTAAGAGCAAATTAACAGAGGAAAAATGTTTAAAAAACAGTAAAATATAATAGATAATGGATTTAAAAATGTATCAAACCTACAGGACATTTTTAAAAAGAATAACAAATAGTAAATAGTTTTTTAATTTAGAAAAGTATTCAATATAATTAATTGTAAAAATGTAAGTATTAATATACAAAATATAGATGCAATTATTCAGTTTAATGAAAATGTTAATAGATGAACAGTTATATAAACGCAAATAAGAGTATAAAACAAAATGAAAAAAATACATGTTAAATAATTAAGACATAGAAATACATAAATAATATGATACAATAAATACGGAGGGTTGTAGGGTTTGATTTCAGCTTCCTTCTGTCAGATATCGATCTGCCCCTGGGCAAGGCATTTAACCCCCGATCTGCGTATCGGTGTATGAATGGGGCTCCAGTGTAAATCGCTTAGATTGGTCAGCATGACTAGAAAAGAGCTATATAAATTCAATCCGTTTCCAATAAAAAAATAAACACTAAAAATTGATAAAAAACGTATTTTAATTTTTTATTTTACTTTCAAAATATCTAGCTTGCTATTTTATCAGTGTGTATTTTGTTTTTAATTTTAATTTTTAACCATACATTATCTTTGTTTCTTTTTATTTCAGCCCCGCAACATGCAGAAGTGAACAAAGTGTGCGTCCATGTTGACGCTCCCAGTGAGTCTCTGAAAACGGGCTCAGAGTGAGCCCTCTCGCAGCTCTTCCTCTCTCTGCGCAGCTAGCAGCGGCGGCTAATCCGGCTAACGGCGGCGGTGATGGCGGAGCTGGTGCAGGGACAGGCCTCGATGAACCAGCCGGGGCTGAAGTCAGACGGCCTGGTTGATGTTTTACAGAGAGCCCGGCAGGTAACAAGTCCTCTGGGGCTCAGCTCACACTGGTTCCGGGCGGAGCCGTCTGGTTTGGACCGAGTCGGAGCACTTTTCATCATGTTTGAGCTGTTGCTACTCCGAACTTCTGCTCCGTCAACACAAACACACTTAGCATGCTAACTAGCTCAGAAAGCTGCTCGGAGTTGGACTTCAGGCCGGTTCGGTCCAGTTCGTCGGGCCTGACACGGTTCCAGAGCTAGTTTGAGGGGAGTTTGTGGAGCTGTCAGCGGGAAAGGAGCGCAGGGGGGAGTCGGGGTGGAAGTGAAGAGGGGAGCGGGACTCAAGTTTTGGCCACACGTGTCAGAGAGTCTGCGGGGCAACCTGTTGGTTCCGAGCGGCCAGAAGGAGGGGGGAAACCCGCTCATCAGCGGGCTCCAGGACCCTACAACCTGCCCTGGTTCGGGGCGGGGGTCCAGACTGTGTTAGCAGAACTGAACCCCCTCCCTCTATAGGCGGCTGTTTGTTGGGAAGTAGGCTGGCGTTATGCAACCAGCAACAGGGAGGGGAGGGGAAGGGAGACCCCCACAGACTCACCTGCGCTGGAGCCTAGCTGCTCCGGCGGGCCCACCCTGTCCGTGTCCCGAACCAAGCAGCCAGGGGGTCTGTGGAGGTTCTGGTGGCTGGAAATGGACCCAGAACCAAAGAAGACCCAGGAACTGACAGAAGAAGCCCCCAAAACCCAGACTAGGAACCAAGAGGAGAAGCAGAATGAAACTAATAACTCCGTTTATTAACGGCGCCGGCTTCTCCAGAACCTTCAGAACCAGAAACATCTGTTGAATTATCTCCGTTCATCCCGCTAATAAAGCAGATGTTAAACCATCTAATGGTTCTGACCCGGTACCAGAACCCAGCCTGATGCTGCTATCAGTGTTTTCACAGGAAAATATTCTGGAACAAAATATTTTTAGTCTGAATTAATTTACCAACAGATCAGAAATATTCATACAGCGGGAACTAGTTGAGATCCTCTGGCTGGTTAAACTTTTATTGACCTGTTGGATCCTGCTGGTGTTTTTTTTTTGTTTGCCATTTATATTGGATATATTTTTTTAAAATAATATTTATTGTGTAGACATGTTAATTAATGTGTTTTTCTTTACATTTTTATCCTAGCCTAAGCACAAGAGAGAGAGAAACAGGATCTCTGTTCCTCTGTCTGAACACAAAGGGTGAATTCACTATAAAGATTTGTTGATTGATTAAAAGTTGATCAAATTAGTGATTAGTAATGTGTTGAAAAACAGAAATATTGAGCTAAAACTGACTCTCTCTGCTGCGTTCATCCAGGACAGCAGGGGGCGCTGTCCCGGCTGGAGGTCCCGCCCTGCTCCGGATCCTGGACCTGAACCTTTAATAACACAAACTAATATATTAATGCTAATAAAACCCCAGCAGGAAGGTAACCTGTAAACCGTTTTAAAGGAGTAGTCCAGATATTTAAACTTTAGCTAAGAACTGTTTGACTTAAACGGAACCAAAGTCTGTGGTTCTGGGAGTTTATTCCTGGGGTCCAAAGAGTTGGGAAATGTTTAGAATGTTAGTAAATATCGGTTAGCAAGTTTTCATATCGGTGCGTCCATCTCGTTTTGTTCTTTGGTTCTGACCTCTGACCCCGGATGCTGAAATGATTTTCCTCTTTCTGTGTCTCAGATGGTGGGGAAGATGGGGGGAGAAGCCATGTCCCACCTGAACAGCTCCTCTGGAAGTGTGGAGCCCACCCTGTACTACCCCGGACAGAAGCGACCCGGAGAGGACGGAGGTGAGGCCTTAGACTACAGCAGCTGCGTCTAACAGCTGTTAGCTTGTTAAATCCTCCATTCTGTTACGGATCAGTGATTATATCAGGACCAGAGGAGACGTCACACTGTGTGAGAGAGAGAGCAGTCGGTGTTAATCAGATCTGCAGGAAAAAACTGGATGGTTGAAGTTTTTAAAGCCCAGTTAGCACGGTTACCACGTGTAGCATGGTTAGAATGGTAGCATGTTAACACAGGGTTAGCATGGGTAGCATGTTAGCAGGGTTACGACGGTAGCATGTTAGCATGGGTAGCAGGGTTAGCATGGGTAGCACGTGTAGCATGGTTAGGATGGTAGCATGTGTAGCATGGTTAGGATGGTAGCATGTGTAGCATGGTTAGGATGGTAGCATGTGTAGCATGGTTAGGATGGTAGCATGTTAGCATGGGTAGCATGTGTAGCATGGTTAGGATGGTAGCATGTTAGCATGTGTAGCATGGTTAGGATGGTAGCATGTGTAGCATGGTTAGGATGGTAGCATGTGTAGCATGGGTAGCAAAGTTAGCATGGTAACACGGTTAGCAGGGTTAGCATGGTTAGGATGGTAGCATAGTTAGCATGGGTAGCATGGTTAGGATGGTAGCATAGTTAGCATGGGTAGCACGTGTAGCATGGTTAGGATGGTAGCATGTGTAGCATGGTTAGGATGGTAGCATGTTAGCATGGGTAGCACGTGTAGCATGGTTAGGATGGTAGCATGTTAGCATGGGTAGCATGTGTAGCATGGTTAGGATGGTAGCATGTTAGCATGGGTAGCAAAGTTAGCATGGTAACACGGTTAGCAGGGTTAGCATGTGTGGCATGGTTAGGATGGTAGTATGGTAGCATAGTTAGCATGGTTAGGATGGTAGCATGGGTAGCATCGTAACACGGTTAGCAGGGTTAGCATGTGTAGCATGGTTAGGATGGTAGCATGGGTAGCATAGTTAGCATGGTAACACGGGTAGCATAGTTAGCACGGGTAGCATGGGTAGCATAGTTAGGATGGTAACACGGTTAGCATGGTAGCATAGTTAGGATGGGTAACATAGTTGGCATGGTAACACGGTTAGCAGGGTTAGCATGTGTAGCATGGTAAGGATGGTAGCATGGGTAGCATAGTTAGCATGGTAACACGGTTAGCAGGGTTAGCATGTGTAGCATGGTTAGGATGGTAGCATAGTTAGCATGGTAACACGGTTAGCATGGTAGCATAGTTAGAATGGTAACACGGGTAGCATGGTTAACACGCTCAGGGCAGGTTTAATGCCTGGTTGCAGATGAACCGGTCCAGTTGTATCAGAATCAGCAGCAGGTCCGACCCAGACCTTAAACAGCCTAAAACGCCTAAACCAAATTCTTCTCAGGATCCAAACCTTGAATTCTCCTGGAACTGAAACAGAACTAGAACATTTCTTCTGGTTCTGTGGTTAGCACAAAGTCGGAACCAGAACCTGTTGTTGGTTAGCCAGAGTAGAGCAGCTGCATCAGATCTGTAGACGCTGGTCTCTAATGGCTGCTTGTCTCTCCCCAGTAGGTAACCAGCTTCCAGCCATGGGCCATCAAAGGTAGGAGGAGCTTCTATTGATCACACACACTCAGCAGGACAGCCCATAATAAGCTGCTCTCAGCTCCATGTTTCTGTTTGCAAATAGAGCTCAGTGTGAGCTGAGATGGTCCACAAGTGTTATGGATCTGTCCTGCATCCACATCATGACTTATTGACACAAACCCCCTCTGTTGTGTTGCTGCAGGGTGATGACGGAGGAGTACAAGGTCCCTGACAGGATGGTCGGCTTCAGTGAGTAGCTCCTCCCCCTCTGGTGTTCTGGATCAGGTGAGGAACCAGCAGGTTAAACGTTCTCCGTCTTCTCCTCTGCAGTTATCGGACGAGGAGGAGAGCAGATCACCAGGATCCAGCTGGAGTCGGGATGCAAGATCCAGATCGCTTCTGGTGAGCTGGAGGTTCTCCTCTGGTGGGTTCTGGTGGAGATGGATCTGCTGGTTCTGATGTTTGCTTTGTGTCTGCAGACAGCGGAGGTCTGATGGAGCGGCCGTGTTCGCTGACGGGAACCCCCGAGAGCATCGAGTGAGTTTCAGTTTCAGACAAACATGTTCTCCTGTCAGAGGAACCAGCAGCAGAACCTCTCCACATGGTGTCCCGCTCCAACCAGAACCTTCACGCCACCTTATTAAGTTGTTCACCGATGGAACCAAAATGATTCATTGTTTCTGAGGGACACATTTAGAATCAGCCCCTTTACTCTCAGAACCAGAGAAGATCAACAGAACTTCATGGTTCTTTAACATCTCAGAAGAAACGTTCAGCAGGACTGAACTCTGGTTGACCCGATTCTTCACTTGGTCTCTGATGTCACAGCTGCTAAATTCAGATTTCCTTCTCCACCACTCTCTGGTTCCTGTTCCTGGTCCCCAGGCTGTGGTTCCCGGTCCCCAGGCTGTGGTTCCCGGTCCCCAGGCTGTGGTTCCCGGTCCCCAGGCTGTGGTTCCCGGTCCCCAGGCCGTGGTTCCCGGTCCCCAGGCCGTGGTTCCCGGTCCCCAGGCCGTGGTTCCGGTTCCCGGTCCTCAGGCTGTGGTTCCCGGGCCCAGAAGGTTCTCTGATCATCTCCTGGCTGGTTCTGTTTCAGGCAGGCGAAGCGGCTGCTGGTCCAGATCGTGGATCGGTGTAGAAACGGTCCAGGTTTCCATGGAGACGGGGAAGGCGGGACCTCTGTGCAGGAGATGCTGATCCCTGCCAGCAAAGTGGGACTGGTGATTGGTCGAGGAGGAGACACCATCAAGCAACTGCAGGTAGGAGGTATTGAATCAGAGGGTGGACGGGTTCTGGAGCTGAAACAGAAACTTTGAAGCTGTTCTGGTTCTGCTTGTCCCAGGAACGGGCCGGGGTGAAGATGATGATGATCCAGGACGGCCCGATGCCGACGGGAGCCGACAAACCTCTCCGCATCTCTGGAGATCCGTACAAAGTCCAGGTACCAGGAACCTTCTCCTTTGGCCCGTTACTTCATGATGTTGGTTCTACAGTTGGAGCGGTTCTGGTTCCAGTTAGAAGGATCATGACCTGCAGAAAGGTTCTGCTCAGGTGCCCTCCTTAGACGGATCTACCAACGGGTCCAGAACCAGGTTGACAGAAGTTATTGGGTATGAATGATGAGATGGTCAAAGGTTCTGTCAGATGTAGAACCTCTTTAAAGACCTGGTGGAAGATCTTGGTTCTGTTTCTCAGACCTGCTGCTCCTTCAGAGGTTCTTCTTTCAGAAGAAAGTTGTCAGAACCACCTGGGTTCTTGGTAAAAGGTTCCTTCTTCATACTAACAGATCATTCAGGACCTCCTCAGGTTAAACATGTTTTCCTTGGAGCTGGGTCACAGTGGAAACGCAGACTTCATCTGACATCTTCAACCTGATCCTGGTTCCTCTCTGCAGGCGGCCAAGGAGCTGGTTCTGGAGGTGATCCGAGAGAAGGACGGCGACTTCAGGCCCGGACGCAGCGACTTTGGAGGCAGACTGGGAGGAACCAGTCTGGACGTAAGCCCCGCCCAACACTTCAGGTGTCAGCTCGGCGTCTCCATGCCTCACTGACGTCCGGTCCGATTCGTCCACAGGTTCCGGTTCCCAGGTTTGCTGTCGGCATCGTGATCGGGAGAAACGGAGAAATGATCAAGAAGATCCAGAACGATGCCGGAGTAAGAGTTCAGTTCAAAGCAGGTTAGTGAACTGTTCGTTCTCTGGAACTAATAATTATGAACTGAACCTGACTGCATTGTTCAGTAACTAGGGTGTTCTGTTTGTCCGATTGGACTCCATGTTTCTGGTTGGGTTTATTCATTTAAGTCGTTCCCGTATTTTAAAATTAAACAGTTTGTTTTTATTCTGCCTTGTCCAAACTTATGGGATTAATTAATTAATACATTTTTGTTTCAAGTCATTAGTTTTGTCCCCCCTAGAAATAGAAATAAATGTATAGAAGTACTCTGATAAGGTGTGTTTTGCAGCCATGTTGGAAAAAGACGTTATATTTTACGGGTTCTATATTCAGGAGTGTTAAATCTTTTTCTGTTGCTCTTTACAGATGCTTCATTTTAGTGGAAAACATGTTTATTTCCTCCATGGATTTATTTCAGTCTGAACTAAGAGGCAACAAAGTGAAGTTTATTAGTATAGAACATTTCAGGAGCTTCAGGTGCTTTAATGATCAAAAAACATGAAACTATAAACAAGCAGGAAACATTACAGCAGCAGCAGAAGTGATGAAAGGTTCTGATCCAGACTAGAGTCAACGATGTTCCAGCAATTAATAATCAAACTCGGCTCTGAACCGATGGTTTTAGCCTTCAGTTAAATGAACTCGGTGTTTGGCAGTTTTTAGGTTTTCTGGAGGTTTATTCCGGATTAGAGGAGCGAAAGGAGCATTTCTGCTATAGCAACTTAAAGCTAATTTTATGTCTCCACTTAACCGGGCCGGCCAACAGGGCCGTTGTCAAACCAGAAACGCAGCAACAAGACCTGCTTCTTCCATTTTATTTCTTCCTCCGTGGTCAGAGGAACTTTATGGAATTTAAATCATGTTGCTATAGCGACAATGACACAACCTAAGCAGCTATTCCCAGGAGGCGCTCCGTCTCTCCCGTCGTCGGGAGGCGCTCCGTCTCTCCCGTCGTCGGGAGGCGCTCCGTCTCTCCCGTCGTCGGGAGGCGCTCCGTCTCTCCCGTCGTCGGGAGGCGCTCCGTCTCTCCCGTCGTCGGGAGGCGCTCCGTCTCTCCCGTCGTCGGGAGGCGCTCCGTCTCTCCCGTCGTCGGGAGGCGCTCCGTCTCTCCCGTCGTCGGGAGGCGCTCCGTCTCTCCCGTCGTCGGGAGGCGCTCCGTCTCTCCCGTCGTCGGGGGGCGCTCCGTCTCTCCCGTCGTCGGGAGGCGCTCCGTCTCTCCCGTCGTCGGGAGGCGCTCCGTCTCTCCCGTCGTCGGGAGGCGCTCCGTCTCTCGGGTCGTCGGGAGGAGAATGAAACGACCCGGTTGTAATGTTCTAACCTCTCTGTGTTCAGATGATGGCATCAGTCCGGAGCGTGTTGCCATGGTGATGGGCCAGCCGGAGCGCTGCCAGCACGCGGTCCACCTTGTCAATGAGCTCATCCAGACGGCTCAGGTAAACCTCTCCGCTGATGATGAAGAGTCAGAACCAGAACCAGCTCTCATTGTGGACCGATCCTTCTGTGTCTACAGGAGCGGGACGGGTTTGGCTCCGCCCTCCGAAGTAGCAGGGTCAGAGGTCGCAGTGAATGGACGATGGGCTCTCCCGGTCCTCTGCAGGAAGTGACCTACACCATCCCAGCGGACAAGTGTGGCCTGGTCATCGGGAAAGGTAGAAGAAAAATCTACAGGATCCGGACCGCCTCAGGGTCCTAAAGGGCAGGGCGCAGCAGCCAATCAGAGACTAGATACTCCCATTGATATCTCCTCTTTACTCAGTCTGGGAACGCTGCTCCGAATCATCCCATAATAACCCCAAATCAGCAACAATAAGTCGATTAAAAACAAACGACAACAGAAGAAGAAAAGCCGAAAGCAGGAGAGCTCCATCAGCCGTGCGCTCTGTTCAGAGAGCCCTTAATAACCCATTAACCATTCTGTGTGGAGGTCGAGAGGGTCGAGCAGCAGCTTCCGAAATAAAAGCTACACAGAGAAATGAATGTCAAGTGTTCTGTGTTTAGACACCATATGGTGAGTCTGTCTGAGTGCTGCTCTGCTGGTAGCTGTGCCGTCTGCACTCACATGCTTTACCTTTCCTGATGTTTGCACCATCTGATGGTTACGTTTACACTCAAGGCTATTGACCTTCAGATGAACATCAAGGTCGACTCAATCAGCTGAAGGTCGAGGAGGGACAGGATCAGACACAGAAAGATCTGATATAAGAGAACTTTCTATGTTACAGAAAGTAAAAAGTTGATAACATGACACAGTGGATGTTCAGTTACTGGGAGGATCTTCCCAGTCGATGCCCCCCGTCCAACAGGGCATTGCAGCCAAGCAGGATACCAGACCAGGTATATCTTCTATGGAGAGAAAAACACTGAGAGAAAACAAAGTTAACAGTCGAGATAACAGAATGTACTGTAATACAACTGGAGAGTAGTAGGAGAGAAAAGTAGCAGAGTGAAGAAAAGTGGTAAGTCTGTCCTCCAGCAGTCTAAGCCTATAGCAGCATAACTACAGAGATAGCTCAGGATGACCTTAGCCACTCTAACTATAAGCTTTATCAAAAAGGAAAGTTTTAAGCCTGGCCTTAAAAGTAAACAGAGTGTCTGCCTCACGGACTAAAGCTGGGAGCTGGTTCCACAGGAGAGGAGCCTGATAACTAAAAGATCTGCCTCCCATTCTACTTTTAGAGATCCTAGGAACTACAAGTAAACCTGCAGTCTGAGAGCAAAGGGCTCTGTTAGGAACATATGGACCAATCAGATCTCTGATGGATGATGGAGCTGATTATTATGGGCTTTATATGTAAGAAGGAGGATCTTATATTCTATTCTGGATTTAACAGGGAGCCAATGAAGGGAAGCTAAAACAGGAGAAATGTGATCTCTCTTTTTAATATTCATCAGAACTCTTGCTGCAGCATTTTGGATCAACTGAAGGTTTTTAATGGCATTTTGTGGACTTCCTGATAGTAAAGAATTACAGTAGTCCAGCCTTGAGGTAACAAATGCATGGACTAGTTTCTCAGCATCACTTCTGGACAGGATGTTTCTAATTTTAGCAATATTCCGGAGGTGAAAGAAGGAAATCCTAGAAACCTGTTTAATATGGGATTTCAACATCGAAATGTGACAGACAGAAGCTGGAATTGAACCTTCAACCCTTCAAATACAAGCCAACTATTCTACCTAGCGAGCCACAGTCTCTTAAGTGAAGCTGAGCTGTTTTTTGAACTCATTCTCTGGTCATTATGGTATTAAACTGGGTTAATGGTTTCGTGGTTGTTTGTTGAGGGTTCTGGTCGGACTCTGGCGTGTTGGATAACGCAGGAAGTTGTGAACCCTAACGCAGTGATCTCTGGTTGCAGGTGGAGAAACCATCAAGAGCATCAACCAGCAGTCTGGAGCTCACGTGGAACTTCAGAGGAACCCGCCGCCCTCCACTGACCCCAACACCCGGGTCTTCACCATCAGGGGCACCGCCCAGCAGATGGAGGTGGCCCGCCAGCTCATTGACGATAAGATCGGGGTACACGAAACAAACCTCTGCATTGGTGTTTCTATAGCATGACAAGGAAGCAGGAGTTAGGGTCCGAGTTGGTTCACATCCCATCCTGGCTCAGATGGTTTCTCTGCTCTCCTCCTGCAGGGCTCAGGGATCATGAGTAACGGAGGATTCGGCTTCAGTCCCTTCACTCAGGGCCCCGCTGCACACCAGAAGTAAGAAACTCTTAACAGTCTACTCACCATTTAGAGACCATCCACTGACCGTTTAGAGACCGCCTACGAACCGTTTAGAGACCGCCTACGGACCGTTTACGTCCGCCTACGGACCGTTTACGTCCGCCTACGGAGCGTTTAGGGACCGCCTACGGAGCGTTTAGGGACCGCCTACGGAGCGTTTAGAGACCGCCTACGGAGCGTTTAGAGACCGCCTACGGAGCGTTTAGAGACCGCCTACGAACCGTTTAGAGACCGCCTACGGACCGTTTAGAGACCGCCTACGGACCGTTTAGAGACCGCCTACGGACCGTTTAGAGACCGCCTACGGACCGTTTAGAGACCGCCTACGGACCGTTTAGAGACCGCCTACGGACCGTTTACGTCCGCCTACGGACCGTTTAGAGACCGTCTACGGACCGTTTAGAGACCGTCTAGTGACGGTCCAAAGACCGTTTAACCAATAACAAAAAAAATTGTTTTTTACACACAAATCATGTCTCAAAGTTACAAGTTGTTTCAACTGATTTACTATAGAAGAAAATAATTTCAGCCCTGTCTCGCTCTGGTGAATCTGCAGCCAGCCAGCGTATTTGTGGAACATGAAGATGATAAAACCCAATCAGCACATTGTTTTCTACTCAAAGGTTCCCTTGTGCCTGGAAAAGTCTGGAATGTTTGAACTGTAAAATGTGGGACTGGCGATGAGATTTTATCCAGTCGGAATGTTTTTTTGACCAACGGTACTGTGGACATGGTTTTTCTAAACTGAAGTACACAAAAAATCATTTAATAATCATCCAATAGGGAGCCATTAATCTGTGGGTTGGCTGTGAAGGTAACCAACCAATAATAATGTTTATTTTCCCTTTAATACAAAGGAAACAATAAAATATAGATTTCATAAAGGAAATGAACATTATAGTCGTGTCAAGTAATATTTAATTTAACTTTCATCTTAAAAAGAAATGCCTTGTATTTCAGCCTTCCATGTAACCTGATAAACAGGCCTGTGTTCTACCGGGCCCAACAGAATTTATTCAGAACCACAAATAAAGCAACCTGGTGGTTCTCCGGGGTTGAACCTCTGGTTAATGTATTCGTGTCTGGAAGTGATCGTCAGGTCGTAACCAGATGTTTGTGTGTGCAGCAGCGGTCAGCCCTTCGTGACCGGGGTGTGGGGGAACACCTACCAGACCGGCTGGCAGAACCCTGGACAGCAGGACCCAGGTGAGACGGCCCACCTGTTGGACACGACTCCATCCATCCAGACACAAACACACTGATCAGATTCAAGCTCAGTTCTGGGTTCAGTCCAGCTCTTTCCTTCTGTCTGATTGAAATTATAAATCTGTTGACGGAAGAATCGGGTGAAAGTTTGTCTCATGAGCTTCAGAGGTTCCTCGGAACGACACAAACAGTGATTCAAGGTTTAGCAGCTGAAACTGTGTGTGTTTGTGTGTGTGTGTGTGTAGGTCACAGTTTGGCTCAGACAGGACAGATGGACTACTCCAAAGCATGGGAGCAGTACTATAAGAAGCTAGGCAAGTCCACACACACAGACACACACATGGACACAGTCCCACAGAAACTGTCCACAGCTTTAAGAGAGGAGAGACTTTAAGCTGCAGGAATCATCAGTCGCTCTCTTAATATGTTAGTCAGTGGCTTAATGTGAGCTTGTGTGTTTGTAGGTCAGCAGAACCAGCCTCAGAACATGATGACGGACTACAGTAAGGCCTGGGAGGACTACTACAAGAAACAGAGTATGACACCTGAATGTGTGAAAGCTCTCTTGTTGGGATCTCTAACCGCTCTGTCCGGTTCTGATCCGGTTTGGTCTCCTCTCGACTACTATGACATGCACAACACACGTCAGCTTTCTGACGTGTGAAGATCATGTCAAACAAAACCAGAAGTCCAAGCAGTTAGGATTGGGGTCAAAGCCCTATATATGCCTCTTAAATGGCAATCCAAGCCCAGCAAGTTCCTCTAGCAGGGGGTCCAAACTAACAAAAAGGCCAAAACGCAGGGACCCCGCTAACACGGGTTCCAAGCCTAGCAGACCCCATCAACAAAAGTCTGCTTGGCTCAGTTGGTTTGAGTTCTTTTAGTGGTGGTCAGAGGGTAGCGCCAGTGTTCTGCAGCCTCACTTCTGTCTGTGTGCCCCAGCACAGCTGTGGCTACAATGTAGCTCACCTTCACTAGTGTATCAGTGTGTGGGTAAATGGGTTGAATGACTGAATGTAGTGTGAATCTCTTTATGGTCATCAGGACTAGATAACAAGTACAGGCCATTTAACATTTTCCCACCAACAGGGTGTCACTGCCTGAGGTGCTCTACTTAACACTGGGGGCCTAACCCCCACGGACCCAACCGACACGGGAGCCAAGCCCCCACAGACCCAACCGACACTGGGGCAGAGCCCCCATAGACCCAACCAACTCTGGACCCAACAGACCTAATCGCCCCGGGGTGCCGATCCCCCACGGACCCAACCGACACTGGGGGCCGAACCCCCACAGACCCAACCGACATTGGGGACCCAACAGACCCAACCGACACTGGGTGCCGATCCCCCACGGACCCAACCGACACTGGGTGCCGATCCCCCACGGACCCAACCGACACTGGGTGCCGATCCCCCACGGACCCAACCGACCCGGGGTGCCGATCCCCCACGGACCCAACCGACACTGGGGGCCGAGCCCCCACAGACCCAACCAACTCTGGACCAAACAGACCTAATCGACCCGGGGTGCCGAGCCCCCACGGACCCAACTGACACTGGGGGCCGAGCCCCCACAGACCCAACCAACTCTGGACCAAACAGACCCAACCGACCCGGGGTGCCGATCCCCCACGGACCCAACCGACACTGGACTCAACTGACACTGGGGGCCGAACCCCCACAGACCCAACCGACATTGGGGACCCAACAGACCCAACCGACACTGGGGCCGAGCCCCTATGGACCCAACCGACACTGGGGCCGAGACCCCATAGTAAGCCTCCTTACTAATGTGGCTCATGGATCTAAGTAACCCCAATAGCTCAGGTGACTGTCCAGGTGTTCTGTTGGAACGTCTTGTTGAATGAATCAACATTTAACGGTTCTGAAAGTTCTTTGAAACCAGTTCACCGTCTTTGATACTTTGGTTCTGCTCCACACAGCCATAGACGAGACCTAAGGTTTCTTACATGGTTTATTTAGCACCCACTAGTGTTCAGCCTCTAGGGGCCCCTGGTTTAAGTGGCCAGCAGGTGGCAGCACTCCCAGGTCTGTTGTGTGTGGATCTGAGATGATGATGAAGATGAGCAGGTATCACGGTGTTGCCTCTGTGTTGCAGGTCAGTCGTCTCAGCAGAGTTCGGTGCCAGACTACACTGCAGTGTTAGCAGAATACTACAGACAGCAGCCCTACCTGTGGAACCCCGCCCAGTTACAGGTAACGTTGGAGGCTTCACGCCCCTCCGCCTGGACCAGAGCCAGGCTAAACATGCTGACTGTGACCTTGTGTTGTTCCCAGGATCACTAGAGGCTCCTCCTCGCGGGCTCCAGGCGTCGGTCGGCCGTTGGCAGCAACCAAAACGGGGTTTCCAAGCAACGCTCTGCCGCTTCTTTCTTCCTTTTTGTAGAGAAAAACTAAGGATTAACTGAAAAAAATCACGAACTCTTTTCTTTCTGTTTTTTAACCTTCCAGAGTTGATATTTTGTCAGGCAGATTTTTTTGGACTAGCCTCTGGTCTCCACAGCATAGACCTGTTTTTTCTTTTTTATCAAACTTGAACTTAAAAGATCTATCAGTGTGGCTTTGAACAAAAAACAAACAAATCCAGTATAATCTATATTTTGTCTAGTTTTATTTTTCTGATAAACGGTAAAAGGCTTAGCAGTCTTGAGTAAGAAAATCTGATATATTATTATTTTGTTCATGATAATGTTTTAAAGCATGCGTCAGATTGTGTGTTGACTCTCAGTTATCTCTTTTTTTATTTTTATTTTGGCATAGAAATATTTTAATAGCGTTGGATGGAAATGTGATGTTTTACCGTCGGAGATAAAACTGTATTTTGTACTAAATTTCTGCTCGCTGGGTCTGTTTCTACTCCATCTAATTTTACCTGTTTTGTCGCCATCTTGGAGGTGCAATGACACGATTGTTGTTTTCTTTTGGTTTGATGATGATTCGTATTCCTGTTTATCGATAGTGATCTCTCTAGGTTTTATTATGTGACCGATTATATTGTCTAAAGCCAGATCTCTCTGTGGTCAAAGACGTCTCCTGAACAAAACCTCAGTTCGGCGCCACATTTCCACACCTCCACTTTATTACAGACGGGGGGTCATTTCCTGTTTTTCTACACGGTGAAACTGAATTATTGCTCTAAGTTCTGCTTTTCTACGTCTCTGGGTTGTTTTTGGTCGGTTTGTGTGGAGCTAAACACTGAAGTTCTAGTGATTAGTAGCTGATCAGGTGTTACCTCAGCCTGCTGTTTGCTGAATGAATGTTTCCCTGGTTGTCGTCGTCGTTGTTTTAGCCGAATGTAGCTGAGTGGTTGTTCCTGAGTGGATGTGGGAATAAATCGCCGTTTCTGGGAACTAGTGGACGCGCCGGCATCAGTCCGCCTCACAATATATCAAAAGGTTCTGAACCAAGTCATCGGGTTATGCTGATAGTTATCATTTTAATATGGAAATCTTATGAACACTGTCTAGCCTTGATACAAATGAAGAGCTGACATAATAAAACATAACTGCTATTTATCTTAGAAATTTACTGATATTCTGTTTGAACCTGCTGCAAACTTCCCAACATGCAGCATTCTGGGCGCCGCTGTGTTTTCTATACGAACAAAATAACTAACCTGAGTAATACTGACCGAATATGCATGAAATATTAATGCGAGTCTCCCAAATATGCAAAAGCTTTGTTCTAACATTTCAACAGCTTTTCTAACTGGTAAACCTAATGTCTCCATACTGCCTGAACCCTGCAGGTAGCATCAAACATTTAATCATATTTCTCTCCAAAAATAACATTTTAACAGTCAACCGCTCTAAGAAATGCAAAACCAATCACTAAAATTAATCCTGTAGGTACAAGGGGAAGATTCTGTAACTAAAACAAGTGGAAGTTGCTAAACAGAAAATAATTCAGGAAACATGTTCATTTTTAATATCGGTTAAATTTTTCCTTTTAACTTTGTAACTGACGGAAGCGAAGCTTTCTCTGCACAACAATCTTGAATCAAGTTTAACAAAACCACAAAGTGAGCCAACCAGTCGTTTAGATGTTAAACCGGCCGAGTCTGCGCCGATATGATCCTCATCATCCTCAATATGCAAATATACTAATGTTAGTGTGATGTCATCAAAGGGTCATTTCTCATTCTACAAACATTCAACAAAAACCCTTGTTAAACCGTTGATAAAGAATGATTTGTTTTCTAAATCCAAATGTTGTGAATTTAATATTAAAATGTGCGAAACAACCAGCGCCAGCAGTATTAGCATTGTTTTAATATTCACTAAGGTTCCGACTTAAACAAGCTAACTCAGCATAGCTTCATGCTAAGCTAACACTCTTCCTCGCTTCCCAAAATGTTTGCTTATTAAAATGTAAACATCTTCACCGGGTCACATGACGTCTCCTGACCTCAGTGCTGCTGTTTTATCCTCAAACCTTGTAGTTAGCATTAAGGAAGAAGAACTCTGCGTTATTGAACGTCTCAAAATAACATTTTATCCTCCAAAAGTGGTGATGTGAATTTGAAATTAATAAGCTGTTCAAGACTTTTAAGAGATTACAAGAAATAAACCAACCCTGAAACAACCAGTTATAAAATGGCTCCAAAGAAACGGCTCTAGTGTGAACTTTAAACCGAACTTGTTTACCAAAATTATTGTTTAAAAGATCAGTTTTAGTTTGATAACAAGCTGCCAAAGCAACTTTATGAGCTCAACATATTCCTGTCTGCTTTACCCGTGTGCTTTATGTTCAGAATAATGTAGCTAATAGTGCGTTAGCTTAGCTAGCAGAAGACGTTAGCTTAACATGGTGTGTATCCAAGCGGTGCTGATTTATGTGTTAGCTGTATGTTGTGTGTTTATTAAGGCTGGGTAATGTTCCTCTAACAAACACATGTTCTGTTGTCTTCATAAACTTGCACAAATGTAAATATATTTTTTGGCTTTTCTTATCGAAACTCAGCTAATTTACTGTTAAGCTTATTTGATGCAGATTTGGTAAAATTTGAAGATTTGTTCATTATCTTTTCTTATGACATGTCAGTCCTGAAGTTTTCAGTTATATCTATTTTTGAAATCCATGTTTAGATGTTTCCAGAAGTCTGATTCCACCTGTTGTTCTGATTCGTTAGCCGAACATGTTCTGTTAGCGGTGTGTTTTAGCCTCAGATTAAGCTAGCATGCTATAGTTAGAGTTTATTTCCGATCTGCGCTGCGTGTTTTAATGGTTGGTCTTGGTAGCGACGTCCGTGCAGCCAGCCAGCGGTTGTTGCTCTGTTAGCTGAACGACGTCTGCGTCGGACCACAGAGAGGTTTGTCTTGTCTGAGGAGATCTGGCTGTTATTGAGCTGAAACTGATTCATTCGGTGGTTCTGCTTTCTGTACGTGTGATGATGATGATGATGATGATAGACAATAATAATGAGTTCTCCTCTTCAGGGGTCTATTTAAATCGTATAAATATTCAGTTTGTCAATGAGATACTTTGGTTTGTGTAAATTTCCTCTCTGGCGGGTGCTCTCCAGGTAAAAATGTTTTTGTTCTATTGTTTAATTCACGTGTTGTGTGGAACCGATCTGCACGTGCGAGAGTGTGTTGTTTTCTCAAGACTGCTAGGTGAACTGCCTCCGTCTGCTCTCCCTGCCAATCGGACCTCCACCGGGTTTTCAACCTGCCTGTGATTGGACTAGAGAGGTGACGAGTTGTCCTTACAGGTGTGCTGAAGCCCCGCCCCTTTTTGGGGGAGTGTCTCAGAGGCAAGGAGGGCTGCATTGAAGGGGTTTAAGCCCCCCACAGAATTATTAAAACTGCTGGAAGCGGGTCTTTGCCCGGCGTCCGGTTCTGGTCTCTGGCTGGTTTTCACCGGCTGCGATCAGAACCGGACCGCGAGCTCCGGTCCACTTCAGCGTAAGGCTTCCTGATCCAGAGACTTCTTCTCTGAGGGGAGTTTTTGGTTTCATGGTTTCTGTTCTTTTTCTAATGGACAGACGTCCTAACTGTAACCTGCAGATTTTTCTATTAGATTCTATTGACAGAGTTATGTCTGAACCCGAGCCACAGGACTGTTGTGGCAGATGATGATTAATATGAGGGCTAATAAACCAGCTCATTCTTTCTGATTGTCTCCTTGTTTCTGGTTATAGAAATCTCTTGAAATGATTTTAAGCAAACGGCAAAGTTACGGAACAAGCTAAAAATGGAATGGTTCATATTCAGATAAAATCAGATTTATAATTTTTTACCAAATGGGCATTTTTAACTATTTCAGTTTGAAAACGAAGCGGCTGCTCGATGTTTACATGAGACTGTGGATCATATCTGCTAAAACGACCCATAAATGTTGATGTAAGATAGAAACTGATCCCTCTGAGCAACAATCGGACCGCTCGGCGACAGACTGACCTGCATCGCTGCAGAATGACGGAGCAACGTTCACGGATCGGTGGGTGGAGGAGAAGCAGCACCAAGCTTCAGCAGAGAAAACTACCACTGATGGTCTAAAGTAAATACACTTAAACTTATTAAATTATTCATATTTCTAGAGCTACAATTCATATACAGGCCGAAAGACGGCAGAGATCAGACTGAAAGCTGTAAAACCTAATAAGTACAGCTGACAGTAAGGTAACGCTTGAATCAGAGCTGAGAACCAACAATGAATCTGTTCAGAGACGAGCGATTAGAGCCGGAGCTTATTAACATGTTATTAATATACAGACATTGGTACTTATGTTTAAAATCCATTTTAGTAGGTCGTTTATTAAATAAGTATTATGGCAGCTAGAATCCAGATGAATTCCTCAACTTTGGATTAAAGCAACAAAAAGTAAATTTAAGAGCCAAACTGAAGCTTTGATTAAAATCTGGGGGAGTTTTTGATGAGCTGAAATATCTGGTCCAGGATGACCTCTGCTTGACCCCCAGCTGTTCCATCTTTTAACTCAACATCCGACACCAGAACTGTGGAGCTCCTGCTGGCATGTTCACATTTCCAGTGCTGGTTTAATGATCTTCAGGAGGCTGGCTGGTGCATTCAGGAACCTCCAGAGAAACTGAACTTCCAGTGAGCTGAGAGGATCTGCAGTGGTTGCTATGGAAATCTATTCCAGTCACGATGTCATTTCAGACGTTACATATGAGACAACTCATGGTAATATATTGGATAACCCCCCCCCCACACACACACAGCTCCGCCTGGTGATTCTAGCAGGAATGAGGAAAACAAGATCGATAAAGAGTTTTTCATCTCATTTCAGAGACGGATGATAAATCTAGCAGTAAACATGTTTTTCCCTCTCCTACATGATATACAGCACCGTCTGATACATGGATGATCTGCAGGTTTGACCTCATAATTATCTGCATGTGTGTGAAGGACGATAACCAGCTAGAGTCCACCGCGCCTCTCCGTTCCATCACAGGCCACCGTGGAGACAACCAACCATGCTCACACTCACACCATACAGACCAATTAACCCAACAGTCAGAGGAGTACCCAGAGAGAACCCACGCATGAACAGGGAGAGCATGCAGAAAGACGCCAGGCTGGGATTCCAACCCAAAACCTTCTTTTTCATGTGTTATGTCTGGGAAAATTCCCAACAGATTTACTTTCACAGGTGGAGCATTACAGCTTTTGCTATAATCCTCCACTATAATATATATATATATTTATGTATATATATATGTATATTATAGATTGTATGACGATTTTATTAGAACTTGCTGTGGGTTTATTTCAAATGCTACAAACACAGAGATGAAGAAGAAGAAGCAAGGCAGCAGTGATTTCCTTCATATAGTTGACTAAACTAACTAGCTAACATCACATGTTTAGATTGTTTCATTCATGTCAGCTGTGTGAAAGATTAGTTATCTCTAACTGAGCCTAGTTTATAGTTAGCTTAACTAGCTAGCTGCCCTTACTGTACGTTTAACTCGCCTACTGAGGGAAAAGCCTCAGTAGGAAGTTTAGTAAAAACTTATGTTTTACAAACATCATAAATTCTCAGCCAGTTTATTTTACTGTGCAGTCGGATTTACAAAATATTTCTGACCAGAATTTGAGCCCATAGTTTTAGCTTTTGCATATCAATAGTTAGGTTCGGTCATAATTCATAATTTCCTTCTCTGTTGTCTTGGCTGTAAGGTAAATCGCTGTCGGGTCCTGCAGACGCTGCATGAGAACAACTCCTACAAACACCCACACCTAAAAACAGAGATTCTCATTCAGTTTGAAAAAGGTTCAAAATACAATCATTTTAACTGTGAAATCCTTCAGGATGAGCTCACTGTTATAATATTAAATATTCAACAAAAGGACAAAAATAGCCCCAAACACACAGATTGTAATACCAGCGTAGGATCCTGTCAGTCATTCCTCTAAGGGTTAAAGGTCGAGGTGGGCAGAGGAGCCAGAAATTATACTCAACTAAAAGTAGCAGAACTGCAATATTTTTCTACTCAAGTAAAAGTACAAAGTAGTCATCCAAAAATGACTCAAATGAGATTAAAAAAAGGGGGAAAAAGCTACTCAATTATTGAAAACTTATTCTGAGATCATAACATGTAATTTAATATTTAAAATTATATAATTGTGCAAAAATGTGTGCAAATTCTAAAGACTAAAATAAATAGAAATATCTGACATGTTTGTAAAATAAATGTGACTAGAAGAAACATTTTCCCAAAGTAAAACTAATGAACCAAATACTTACAGTAGATAGAAGGAAATCTCCAAATGCCACAACAGCCTCAGCAAATACTATTTTCTAAAGCTTGTGTATTAACAGGAGTGTGGGCAGAACTTTGTGCCATCAGGTCCTGAATTTGAATTAGTTCTGTTTGAATTTGCATCACTCACTGACTCTGAAACGCTCAAGTTGGATGAATGCTTTTGAAAACTGAATCCGAATTTGTCTAATTTGAAATCCAAATTTTAGTTTGGAGATTATTGTTACTAAATTGAAATTAAATGTTATATTTTGAAAATGAATGTATTTCCTTTAAAAGTGTATTTGATCCTATTGCGAAATCAGCTCTTAAAATGTCACCATGCAGAATAACAGAACGTAGTTCTCTCTCTCTAAAGACCCGGATGTCTGGCACACAAAAAAGAAACTGACTGGTGAGAAGTGAAACAGAACATTTGAGAGCTGAATTTGAGCAATTTTAAAGCAAAGAAATTCATTTTCAAAATATAAAATTCAATTTAGTAAGAAATAATTTCCAAACTAAAAATTGGATTTCAGATTAGACTAATTCAGATTCAGGTTTCTAAATCATTTATCCAGTTTGAGCGTTTCAGATTCATTCCCAGTGATTCCAATTCAAACAGAACTAATCCCAGTTCAGAACCTGATGGCACAGATTTCTGCCCATACAGGAGGTCTCACTCCAACGTAAACTCTACGTGAGTCTCAGGTGGAGTTTTAAACGAAAACAAGCAGAACGTTTACTCAAGTAGGAGTACTTCATACATATATTACTCAAGTAGGAGTACTTCATAAAAATCTTACTCAAGTAGGAGTACTTCATACATATATTACTCAAGTAGGAGTACTTCATAAAAATCTTACTCAAGTAGGAGTACTTCATACATATATTACTCAAGTAGGAGTACTTCATACATATATTACTCAAGTAGGAGTACTTCATAAAAATCTTACTCAAGTAGGAGTACTTCATACATATATTACTCAAGTAGGAGTACTTCATAAAAATCTTACTCAAGTAGGAGTACTTCATACATATATTACTCAAGTAGGAGTACTTCATACATATATTACTCAAGTAGGAGTACTTCATAAAAATCTTACTCAAGTAGGAGTACTTCATACATATATTACTCAAGTAGGAGTACTTCATAAAAATCTTACTCAAGTAGGAGTACTTCATAAAAATCTTACTCAAGTAGGAGTACTTCATAAATATCTTACTCAAGTAGGAGTACTTCATACATATATTACTCAAGTAGGGTACTTCATACATATATTACTCAAGTAGGAGTACTTCATACATATATTACTCAAGTAGGAGTACTTCATACATATATTACTCAAGTAGAGGTACTTCATACATATCTTACTCAAGTAGGAGTACTTCATACATATATTACTCAAGTAGAGGTACTTCATACATATATTACTCAAGTAGGAGTACTTCATAAAAATCTTACTCAAGTAGGAGTACTTCATAAAAATCTTACTCAAGTAGAGGTACTTCATACATATATTACTCAAGTAGGAGTACTTCATAAAAATCTTACTCAAGTAGGAGTACTTCATACATATATTACTCAAGTAGAGGTACTTCATACATATCTTACTCAAGTAGGGTACTTCATACATATATTACTCAAGTAGGAGTACTTCATACATATATTACTCAAGTAGGAGTACTTCATACATATATTACTCAAGTAGGAGTACTTCATACATATATTACTCAAGTAGAGGTACTTCATACATATCTTACTCAAGTAGGAGTACTTCATACATATCTTACTCAAGTAGAGGTACTTCATACATATATTACTCAAGTAGGAGTACTTCATACATATATTACTCAAGTAGAGGTACTTCATACATATATTACTCAAGTAGGAGTACTTCATACATATATTACTCAAGTAGGAGTACTTCATACATATATTACTCAAGTAGGAGTACTTCATACATATCTTACTCAAGTAGGAGTACTTCATACATATCTTACTCAAGTAGGAGTACTTCATACATATCTTACTCAAGTAGGAGTACTTCATACATATATTACTCAAGTAGGAGTACTTCATACATATATTACTCAAGTAGGAGTACTTCATACATATCTTACTCAAGTAGGAGTACTTCATACATATATTACTCAAGTAGGAGTACTTCATACATATCTTACTCAAGTAGGAGTACTTCATACATATATTACTCAAGTAGGAGTACTTCATACATATCTTACTCAAGTAGGAGTACTTCATACATATATTACTCAAGTAGGAGTACTTCATACATATATTACTCAAGTAGAGGTACTTCATACATATATTACTCAAGTAGGAGTACTTCATACATATATTACTCAAGTAGGAGTACTTCATACATATATTACTCAAGTAGGAGTACTTCATACATATATTACTCAAGTAGGAGTACTTCATAAAAATATTACTCAAGTAGGAGTACTTCATAAAAATCTTACTCAAGTAGGAGTACTTCATAAATATATTACTCAAGTAGGAGTACTTCATACATAATATACTCAAGTAGGAGTACTTCATAAATATATTACTCAAGTAGGAGTACTTCATACATATATTACTCAAGTAGGAGTACTTCATAAATATCTTACTCAAGTAGGAGTACTTCATAAATATATTACTCAAGTAGGAGTACTTCATACATATATTACTCAAGTAGGAGTACTTCATAAAAATCTTACTCAAGTAGGAGTACTTCATACATATATTACTCAAGTAGGAGTACTTCATACATATATTACTCAAGTAGGAGTACTTCATAAAAATCTTACTCAAGTAGGAGTACTTCATACATATATTACTCAAGTAGGAGTACTTCATAAAAATCTTACTCAAGTAGGAGTACTTCATAAAAATCTTACTCAAGTAGGAGTACTTCATAAATATCTTACTCAAGTAGGAGTACTTCATACATATATTACTCAAGTAGGGTACTTCATACATATATTACTCAAGTAGGAGTACTTCATACATATATTACTCAAGTAGGAGTACTTCATACATATATTACTCAAGTAGAGGTACTTCATACATATCTTACTCAAGTAGGAGTACTTCATACATATATTACTCAAGTAGAGGTACTTCATACATATATTACTCAAGTAGGAGTACTTCATAAAAATCTTACTCAAGTAGGAGTACTTCATAAAAATCTTACTCAAGTAGGAGTACTTCATAAATATCTTACTCAAGTAGGAGTACTTCATACATATATTACTCAAGTAGAGGTACTTCATACATATCTTACTCAAGTAGGGTACTTCATACATATATTACTCAAGTAGGAGTACTTCATACATATATTACTCAAGTAGGAGTACTTCATACATATATTACTCAAGTAGGAGTACTTCATACATATATTACTCAAGTAGAGGTACTTCATACATATCTTACTCAAGTAGGAGTACTTCATACATATCTTACTCAAGTAGAGGTACTTCATACATATATTACTCAAGTAGGAGTACTTCATACATATATTACTCAAGTAGAGGTACTTCATACATATATTACTCAAGTAGGAGTACTTCATACATATATTACTCAAGTAGGAGTACTTCATACATATATTACTCAAGTAGGAGTACTTCATACATATCTTACTCAAGTAGGAGTACTTCATACATATCTTACTCAAGTAGGAGTACTTCATACATATCTTACTCAAGTAGGAGTACTTCATACATATATTACTCAAGTAGGAGTACTTCATACATATATTACTCAAGTAGGAGTACTTCATACATATCTTACTCAAGTAGGAGTACTTCATACATATATTACTCAAGTAGGAGTACTTCATACATATATTACTCAAGTAGGAGTACTTCATACATATATTACTCAAGTAGGAGTACTTCATACATATATTACTCAAGTAGAGGTACTTCATACATATCTTACTCAAGTAGGAGTACTTCATACATATATTACTCAAGTAGGAGTACTTCATACATATCTTACTCAAGTAGGAGTACTTCATACATATATTACTCAAGTAGGAGTACTTCATACATATATTACTCAAGTAGGAGTACTTCATACATATCTTACTCAAGTAGGAGTACTTCATACATATATTACTCAAGTAGGAGTACTTCATACATATATTACTCAAGTAGGAGTACTTCATACATATATTACTCAAGTAGGAGTACTTCATACATATATTACTCAAGTAGGAGTACTTCATAAAAATATTACTCAAGTAGGAGTACTTCATAAAAATCTTACTCAAGTAGGAGTACTTCATAAATATATTACTCAAGTAGGAGTACTTCATACATAATATACTCAAGTAGGAGTACTTCATAAATATATTACTCAAGTAGGAGTACTTCATACATATATTACTCAAGTAGGAGTACTTCATAAATATATTACTCAAGTAGGAGTACTTCATACATATATTACTCAAGTAGGAGTACTTCATAAAAATCTTACTCAAGTAGGAGTACTTCATACATATATTACTCAAGTAGGAGTACTTCATACATATATTACTCAAGTAGGAGTACTTCATAAAAATCTTACTCAAGTAGGAGTACTTCATACATATATTACTCAAGTAGGAGTACTTCATAAAAATCTTACTCAAGTAGGAGTACTTCATAAAAATCTTACTCAAGTAGGAGTACTTCATAAATATCTTACTCAAGTAGGAGTACTTCATACATATATTACTCAAGTAGGGTACTTCATACATATATTACTCAAGTAGGAGTACTTCATACATATATTACTCAAGTAGGAGTACTTCATACATATATTACTCAAGTAGAGGTACTTCATACATATCTTACTCAAGTAGGAGTACTTCATACATATATTACTCAAGTAGAGGTACTTCATACATATATTACTCAAGTAGGAGTACTTCATAAAAATCTTACTCAAGTAGGAGTACTTCATAAAAATCTTACTCAAGTAGGAGTACTTCATAAATATCTTACTCAAGTAGGAGTACTTCATACATATATTACTCAAGTAGAGGTACTTCATACATATCTTACTCAAGTAGGGTACTTCATACATATATTACTCAAGTAGGAGTACTTCATACATATATTACTCAAGTAGGAGTACTTCATACATATATTACTCAAGTAGGAGTACTTCATACATATATTACTCAAGTAGAGGTACTTCATACATATCTTACTCAAGTAGGAGTACTTCATACATATATTACTCAAGTAGAGGTACTTCATACATATATTACTCAAGTAGGAGTACTTCATACATATATTACTCAAGTAGAGGTACTTCATACATATATTACTCAAGTAGGAGTACTTCATACATATATTACTCAAGTAGGAGTACTTCATACATATATTACTCAAGTAGGAGTACTTCATACATATCTTACTCAAGTAGGAGTACTTCATACATATCTTACTCAAGTAGGAGTACTTCATACATATCTTACTCAAGTAGGAGTACTTCATACATATATTACTCAAGTAGGAGTACTTCATACATATATTACTCAAGTAGGAGTACTTCATACATATCTTACTCAAGTAGGAGTACTTCATACATATATTACTCAAGTAGGAGTACTTCATACATATCTTACTCAAGTAGGAGTACTTCATACATATATTACTCAAGTAGGAGTACTTCATACATATATTACTCAAGTAGAGGTACTTCATACATATCTTACTCAAGTAGGAGTACTTCATACATATATTACTCAAGTAGGAGTACTTCATACATATCTTACTCAAGTAGGAGTACTTCATACATATATTACTCAAGTAGGAGTACTTCATACATATATTACTCAAGTAGGAGTACTTCATACATATCTTACTCAAGTAGGAGTACTTCATACATATATTACTCAAGTAGGAGTACTTCATACATATATTACTCAAGTAGGAGTACTTCATACATATATTACTCAAGTAGGAGTACTTCATACATATATTACTCAAGTAGGAGTACTTCATAAAAATATTACTCAAGTAGGAGTACTTCATAAAAATCTTACTCAAGTAGGAGTACTTCATAAATATATTACTCAAGTAGGAGTACTTCATACATAATATACTCAAGTAGGAGTACTTCATAAATATATTACTCAAGTAGGAGTACTTCATACATATATTACTCAAGTAGGAGTACTTCATAAATATCTTACTCAAGTAGGAGTACTTCATAAATATATTACTCAAGTAGGGTACTTCATAAATATATTACTCAAGTAGGAGTACTTCATACATATCTTACTCAAGTAGGAGTACTTCATACATATCTTACTCAAGTAGGAGTACTTCATAAATATATTACTCAAGTAGGAGTACTTCATAAAAATATTACTCAAGTAGGAGTACTTCATAAAAATATTACTCAAGTAGGAGTACTTCATAAATATCTTACTCAAGTAGGAGTACTTCATACATATATTACTCAAGTAGGAGTACTTCATAAATATATTACTCAAGTAGGAGTACTTCATAAAAATCTTACTCAAGTAGGAGTACTTCATAAATATATTACTCAAGTAGGAGTACTTCATAAATATATTACTCAAGTAGGAGTACTTCATAAATATCTTACTCAAGTAGGAGTACTTCATAAATATATTACTCAAGTAGGAGTACTTCATAAATATATTACTCAAGTAGGAGTACTTCATAAATATCTTACTCAAGTAGGAGTACTTCATAAATATATTACTCAAGTAGGAGTACTTCATAAATATATTACTCAAGTAGGAGTACTTCATAAATATCTTACTCAAGTAGGAGTACTTCATAAATATCTTACTCAAGTAGGAGTACTTCATAAATATCTTACTCAAGTAGGAGTACTTCATAAATATATTACTCAAGTAGGAGTACTTCATAAATATATTACTCAAGTAAAAGTCAAAAGTACAGTCTAGTAAAACTACTACAAAAGTACCTTTTAAAATCAAAGTTACTAAAGTAAATGTCCCCAGCTCTGGTTAAAGGTCATTTATGTGTCGGAACGTCTGTAAGTCTGCTTGGGAGGTCAGCCGGGATTTAACCTTTGACCTTTCAGGTTTCATGATTTTTTTTATGAACCTTTTCAGTCAACAACAATCAGCTTCATCTGTTTGAGACATTTTGAGAGATGAATGTTGCGTTTAAACGTGTTTTAAAGGTGGGAACCATCTCTGTTGGTTTGGCGTAGAAATATATCAACCAGATGTAAACGGTGATAGAACTGATGGAGGAAGACCTGACATCTGTTTGGTCAGATTATAAGATTTTCTCAGAGTCAAACTTGATCTTTTAGGGTCAGAACCGGACCGGACCGGACCGGACCGGTCAGAGGTTCCCATCTTCCTCCCCAGCAGCTCCTGGTGTTCTGACATGAACACTGATGATTTATTCATGCTCTGTGAGCAGAAGCAGATGGTTCTGGTCCGACTAACAGCCTGATGTCATGGGGTCATTAATACGTTCCTGTAATCACACACATCCCACCTCCCGGGAGCGGTTCTGCAGCTCGGATGAAGACGGGCCGTCAGGAGCGTTTTCTCAGGACGGATGTTTGTCTGTCGGTTCTGAATATTTATAGGAACAACGACGATGATGATGATGAGGATGAGGAGCTGAAGAACGTCTGGTGAAGGTTTGGTAGATGTTTAGGAGAATGGAGACGTTGGTCAGGAAGTTCTGATCGTTTCTGGAGAATCTTGGAAGGTTCTGGAAGATGACAGATGACAACAGAACATTAAGAGAAAAGTTCTGGACGGGTTTGTGGGAATCTGTGGAGCCTATGATCCGGATCATGGATCGGGTTTCGATGCTGTTCCCTGTGGACCCAGCTGATAAATGTCCAGAACCGGTCCGCTCCGGTCTGTCCTGTCTGTGGTTTGTTGCAGGGAGCCGGTTCCCCAGCTGGGCGTGTTCGCTGCGGTGCCGGGTGGAGCGATGGCGGTCGTAAAGTACCGGAAGCAGCAGCTCGGTAAGTACAGATGAGCCAGAGACCTGATTAATCATTAAAGTGATGCTGGAGTTCTGGATCCGGTCCAAATGTCTCCCCTGATGCTCGGGGCCCGAAGGGGCCCAGAAACCGTCCTCAGCTCAGAGATACGCTGTGGTTCAGGAGGAACGCCCCTGCTGGAGCTGGGTCAGAACCACAGGCACCTCTGGTTCTGGGTCAGAACCGGATCAGAACCTCTGGGTCAGAACTCTGGATCAGAACCTCTGGATCAGAACCGGATCAGAACCTCTGGATCAGAACCACAGGCACCTCTGGTTCTGGGTCAGAACCGGATCAGAACCTCTGGGTCAGAACCTCTGGATCAGAACATCTGGATCAGAATCGGATCAGAACCTCTTGGTCAGAACAACAGAGTGGGCCTGGTGTTCTGACGGATTCCTCCGTACAAACCCAGACAGCAGGTCCAGATCCACAACTGCAGGCTGACCAGAACCAGAATCAGGTCACTGGTTTAAGTCCAGTTCCATGAAATGCTCCCAGTGAGGAGGAGGAGAAGAAGAGGAGGAGGAGGAAGAAGAGGAGGAGGAGGAGGAGGAGAAGAAATAAATGGAGGTTCATTTATTTATTCATTTATAAACGTCACAGTTTTAAACTAAACATTTAGTTTACAAATTAAATGTTTAACTTAGAAATATTTTGTTTTATTGCTAATTATTTAGTATAAAGTTAAATATATAGATCATAAAATCGACATTTAGCTCAGAGCTATGATAACTTCCCTGCTTCTCATGGTTGGAGAGCCTCTATGAGGGAAGATCTGAGAAGTCGTACTTCCAGCTGTCACGTTGTGGAATTACTCCCAGCCTGAAGCTCCAAACACTCGGCTCCTGTCTGTCTGTGAGCCTGTAAGGAAGAGGAGACCATAGAAGAAGACCGACCCAGTTGGACCTGTTCCACCCACTATACTGGACACGACTCAGACCCAGAAGGCTGGAGATGTCTGGCTGAGGTGGGAACACTGATGGTCTCGTTGGGTCCCTTAAACACCTTCTACCTGCTGCTGCAGAGATGCTGGAGCTCTTCATGAGTCGGAGGAAGTCCGCCTCCTCTCCATCCTTCACTCAGGGAGGAACGGAAACGTCTAGCATACAAACAGGTTTCACTAGAAATGGGCCTTGGAGGAACATTGAGGTTCTGGTTTTTATAGCCAGGAACTCATTCCTGACTTTTTGTCTCTTAGGGTTTTTTTCTTTTTTTCTAACAGCAAATTTCTGTTTTTCTCCATTTAATGTACATGATTTACGGTAATCACATTATTATTTGCTTTGTTTTATATTGCTGTAAACCTCTTTTCTTTTAGTATATATGTTTCTGCTTCCTTCTTTTTTGTGATTCTGTTAGTCTTTTTGCGTCACTGTTTCAATTAATGGAAAAATTAATTTCAATAGAAAGTTAATCACAAAAACAAGAAATGTTTGGACATCTGTAGGACATTTTCTAAGCCGAGGACATGTGAGTCAAAGAAGACAAGCGGGAAAATGTCCAACATTTGAGTTCATCGGGAAGAATCCAACAGTTGGGAATATT
Source organism: Valencia hispanica (assembly GCA_963556495.2). Taxonomy (NCBI): domain Eukaryota; kingdom Metazoa; phylum Chordata; class Actinopteri; order Cyprinodontiformes; family Valenciidae; genus Valencia; species Valencia hispanica. The sequence continues at coordinate 59,396,700 of OY747704.1, read as the reverse complement.
CTGGGATGTAGAAAAACCTTCTGGGACCTGAGGGTCACAGCTGGGACCGGAGTTCCTCAGGGCGGTCAACCCTGGATGTGTTCTGGTATTTATTGACCTTTTAGGGCCGCTGCTCCTTCAGCGTTCAGATCTGGACTAAATGAGGAGGAGGAGGATGATGATGAGGAGGAGGAGGAGGAGGATGAGGAGGAGGAGGAGGAGGAGGTGTTTGATTCGGATTCCTGCAGCTGACTGAGCCGCTGATGATTATTAAAAGGCTTTTTAAAGGTGGATTATTAGCGGCGCACATGCTGCGTCTGTCCGCCGCATGAATACTAATGAGGCCGCTGCGCCACTTAATCACGTTAGCGGAACAATATTAGTGCGCCATTTGGGCTCATTCCCACCACCTCCTCCCCGGCTCCCCTTTCAGCTCCTGTCCGTCTCCTCTGCGCGGCCTCCTCCTCTTCTTGGCCTCTTGTCTTTACGCGTGCCAGTCACCTGCCGCTCCCTCCGCCTCCTGACTTCCCGTCGTCTTTTCGGGACTAAAGTGGTTCCTTATTGGACACCGGGACAGCACACTCACGGAGAGCTCATTGTTGGCAAAGCTCATTAAAGCGTGTCCTTCTCCGGCTCAGACGCGCCTCTCCATTAAGGAACCAACGCTTGGATCCGCTGCAGCCCGAATCTCCTCCACAGCAAAGAAAGGAGAGAAAGGAAGGAGGGAGAGAAAGAAAGAAAGAAAAGAGAATCCAGCCTTTTTGAGTCAAACTAATTGAAAAAACATTTGCAAATCTGCCTTTATTCCCGGATTTTCTCCCCTTTCTCTCCTCCCAGTCTCTCGGGACAAAAGCGCGCAGCTCGGCCTGCTTTGGCACCGATCCGTTACGCACGGAGCTCCGGAGAGGGTAGCGGGGCGGAGGCAGCGGTGAGGCCGGGAGAAGAGACCTTAAAAGCCGGCTGGAGGCTCGATCATCATCCGGAGCTGCTGGAGGAAGATTTAGGATTAAAACACTTTATCATAAATCATTTTACTGTTTTTATTATTTTTGTAATATTTGTTTTGTTTGTTGAAATTAAATAAATGAAGAAAGTCTAAATGTTGTGGTTTATTAAACATGAAACAGAGAAAATAAAATTATCTTTAATTTCCTGGGGGGAATAAATGTTTAAAAGCTCATAAATACAGATCAGAGGAATAATCATGGTGTTGGGAGCAGCTCTCTCTCTCTCTCTCTCTCTCTCTCTCCCTCTCTCTCTCTCCCTCTCTCTCTCTCTCCCTCTCTCTCTCTCCCTCTCCCTCTCTCTCTCTCTCTCTCTCTCATCCGTTTTTCTGCTCCGTCACTCAGACTGGATTCCGCAGTCAGGTTCTTTAAGGTTCTATGAGACCATTTTAAGTCAGAACTTCAGCTACATAGCGAATCACTTTGTTCTGCTGCTTTCACTTTATCCAGAAGCCCAGATCATGACACAATCTCCACCGTGCTTTAGAGCTGTTGTTGAATGATCTGAACTAAAATGTAATTTCTGCGTTTCTGGCTTTTTATTCTTGTCTCCTGGTTCCGGTCTCCTGGTCCCGGGTCTCCTGGTCCCGGGTCTCCTGGTTCCCGGGTCTCCTGGTCCCGGGTCTCCTGGTTCCCGGGTCACCTGGTCCCGGGTCTCCTGGTCCCGGGTCTCCTGGTTCCGGGTCTCCTGGTCCCGGGTCTCCTGGTTCCCGGGTCTCCTGGTTCCGGGTCTCCTGGTTCCGGGTCTCCTGGTCCCGGGTCTCCTGGTTCCCGGGTCTCCTGGTTCCCGGGTCTCCTGGTCCCGGGTCTCCTGGTTCCCGGGTCTCCTGGTCCCAGGTCTTCTGGTCCCGGGTCTCCTGGTTCCGGGTCTCCTGGTCCCGGGTCTCCTGGTTCCCGGGTCTCCTGGTTCCCGGGTCTCCTGGTTCCCGGGTCTCCTGCTGTTGGGATGGTGGGATCCTCTCTAGCTGCTGATCTGGGCTCAAGTTTTCCGCTGGCTCTTTGCGTCCTAATTGAGTGTGAGACAGAAGCAGAGCCAGTATCAGACCACGACCTCCTCCTCCTCCTCCTCCTCCTCCTCCTCCTCCTCCTCCTCCTCCTCCTCCTCCTCCTCCTCCTCCTCCTCCTCCTCCTCCTCCTCCTCCTCCTCCTCAGAGATCAGGAGCTCCAGTATAAATCCCCCCCACACTCCCTCAGCTCTGTTTTACTGCAGCTCCTCTGAACTTGAGTCAACAGCCAGCAGCTCTTTCTGACCTCCTGGATCTTCTTCTTCTTCTCCTCCTCCTCCTCCTTCTCCTCCCCCCGGACCTCCGCGCTCCTCCTCGGCCATGGGCTCCGTGCTGCCCGCCGGCTCCTCTCTGGCCCTGAAGCCGCAGCAGCCGCTCTCCCTGGCGGACATCATCACGTCGGACATCCTGCACAGCTTCCTGTACGGCCGCTGGAGGCACGTGCTGGGCGAGCAGCAGCATCATCACCTGCAGCACGAGGAGCGAACCGGGCCGAGCGCGAGCCCCAAGACCGCCTTCACGGCCGAGGTTCTGGCCCAGTCTTTCTCCGGAGGTGAGTGAACGGAACCCGAACCTGCTCCGGTCCGGTCCAGTTTCCCCACAGAAATCAGTTCATTCCCATTAAAATGTTACATTTTCCGCAAATGTATCTAATAATTCTGTTTTAGTTTTTATTATTATTAATTTTTTCTGAATTAATTTACTAATAATTTGATCTGCCATTAAAAAAAGGAAATAAATTCTTTTCTAATCTGAGGTCCGAATATTTCCGTTTTATTTTTTGTTTGATGTGAAAACGGATCTGATGGTCCTGATCCAAACTGACTCGGTTTAAACGGATCCGAACCGAACGCAGAATAAAGTTCCGACCCAATAATAGAATATTCCACCTTTTGATCAGTTATTGAAACTTTTCTGAACATGAAGAAGATTTCAGATCCTCTCCGTTTTCTCTCCTTAATAAATGATTTTTGTTTCATTTTAAACTTGATTCGTTTTTGTGTTTGTTTTTTTCGTTAGAAATAATTCCAGAGAAAATTTCTGAACTTTTATTTAATCGTTTGATGAAATTCGGACAGAATTATTAGAGTTTTTCTGTGTAGGACTTTAAATGGCGGTTCGGCCCAACCCGCCGCTCCCCGGTCCAGTTTCCCTCCATCAGAACCTCAACCCTTCAGCCTGTTGGAAAGCTCTTTTTTTTCTTTGTGTCTCTGCGGGATTCACGGTTCGGTTCGGTCCGAACCGAACCGTGAATCCCGCAGAGAGGCCGAGGAACCAAACTTTCATTTTAGTTTTATTCTTATTTTCTCCTTTTTTTAAATAAATAAAAAAGAAAGAATATTCCGAATTGTTCCGGACTTTTGCATGTAAAATGTGTTGGACCCGGTTCGGTTCTGGTCTCGGTCTGATGATGTGTTTGTGTTCAGAGGTCCAGAAGCTGTCCAGCCTGGTTCTGCCCAGTGAGGTGATCATCGCTCAGAGTTCGGTTCCAGGTAATCAGAATATTCGCTTTGTTCGGGTCGGTGTGGTTCTGGTAGAACCGCTGACTGGACCTCTCTGTTCTGCAGGAGAAGGACTCGGGATCTTCTCTAAAACGTGGATCAAGGCCGGAACCGAGATGGGCCCGTTCACCGGACGCCTGGTCTCCCCAGAACATGTGGACCTGTACAAGAACAACAACCTGATGTGGGAGGTGAAGCCCGACCCGCCGCCGTCACACAGACCCAAACAGAACCGGAACCGGAACCAGAACCAGAACCAGAGAGCAGCCACCTGCTCCGGGAAGAGTTTTTAAATCTACCGAACCTTCCGCGGTTCTTCCCGCTGCAGCATTCAACAGAACCGGTTCTGGAGCTCCGTTCGCATCATGTTCATTAATAATACAGGCTAAAAACTATATTAATACATTAAAACATGAATCACAGCAAATACGAAACATTTCTATTTTTTAATTCACGAGCTGGAAAAAAACGAACGGAAAATTGTCCGTAATAAAATAAAACAGGAAGATTAATCAGAGTTATTATTTATAAAGCAATAAATCAGTAAATGACTGTCGGTCAGTTTTACACGCAAACTGATGCAAAAAAAAATTAGATTGAATTATGATTGTTGCGCTGGTTCTACACAGCCTAGTATTTATTATTATTATTATTATTATTATTATTATTATTAAATATTGCGCTGGTTCTACACAGCGTAATATTTATTATTATTATTATTATTATTATTATTATTATTATTATTAAATATTGCGCTGGTTCTACACAGCGTAATATTTATTATTATTATTATTATTATTATTATTATTATTATTATTATTAAATATTGCGCTGGTTCTACACAGCGCAATATTTATTATTATTATTATTATTATTATTAAATATTGCGCTGGTTCTACACAGCGTAATATTTATTATTATTATTATTATTATTATTATTATTATTATTATTAAATATTGCGCTGGTTCTACACAGCCTAGTATTTATTATTATTATTATTATTATTATTATTATTATTATTATTAAATATTGCGCTGGTTCTACACAGCGTAATATTTATTATTATTATTATTATTATTATTATTATTATTATTAAATATTGCGCTGGTTCTACACAGCGTAATATTTATTATTATTATTATTATTATTATTATTATTATTATTATTAAATATTGCGCTGGTTCTACACAGCGCAATATTTATTATTATTATTATTATTATTATTAAATATTGCGCTGGTTCTACACAGCGTAATATTTATTATTATTATTATTATTATTATTATTAATAAATATTGCGCTGGTTCTACACAGCGCAATATTTATTAATAATAATAAATATTGACAGACAGACAACATGTTGCCTGATGGTCGATGGTGATATTGTCTTTATTAAAAGTCAAATATCACCATCTGCATCAACCAAACGGGGAAGAATTATCAGTGCAGAGTTCAGATGTGTGCTGACACACCACCAGGGCGGGACCACATCAGCAATGACTTGTTGCTGCCCACCAACCTGGGAAAGGTCAAAGGTCAACCTGAAGCCCCATGAGCCGAAAGCCCAGAACTCCATCTGAGACTTTACAGGCCTCAGGTTAAAGGTTAAAGGTCATGAACCCAACATCAAAAATACATTCAAATTTAAATAAGAAAATAGGAGAAAATGTATTTTGTTTTGTTTTTTCATTTCTTTACATCTTTAAAGGCTGAATCCAGGTTTATTACTGGACTCTAGAAAATAGATTCTGTTCAGAGCAGAACTTATTAAACGATCCGTTTACCAGAACTTAAACATCAGAACAATTTGCATTAATAGAATCATTTACTGTCATGTTGGAGTCTATCTGGGTCAGAACCTTTCCACGTCTCTGCTCAACAGAACCCGGACCGCTGTTGTAATCCAACAGTTTTATTTGACGTCAGATTGAGCTGTGCAGGTTCTGAAGGTTCCTCTAACTAACGTTCCCTCAGGTGTTCAACGAGGACGGAACGGTCCGCTACTTCATCGACGCGAGCCAGGAGGACCAGAGGAGCTGGATGACGTACATCAAGTGTGCCCGAAACGAGCAGGAGCAGAACCTGGAGGTGGTCCAGATCGGCAGCAGCATCTTCTACAAGGCGGTGGAGGTCAGATCAGACAGCATCACTTATGATCAGCTTACTTTACTTTGTTCACACGAGATTACAGAGTTTAGGCAGAAACACAAAATGGTCTCCAAATCTGATTATTACAATTATTAAAACATCTGAGACTAAATTCAATCTTTCCCTTTATAGCATTTTGAAAAAAAAAAGAATCTCAGAACAACGTCTGCAGGTTGCAAATATTAATATAATAATACATTGTTCAAATGATTTAATTAAAATGATTCAAATAATCATTTAAATCTTTAAATATAGCAGTTTTACTGGGTTTACTTTTCAGATTTCATTGAGGATATAATAAAAAAAAATTTTATTCAAAGTGGATTTACTTTGAATATGTTGGTGAATTATGGTTCAAATGTAAAAAAATCAAAAGCTTCTTATTGGATGAATAAAAAGATATGATGTTAATTTAACAGAAACACACAAACAATTCATCATCTTTATAAAAGAATGAAGTTAATAAAGATGTCAATGTGAAAATACAGATTTTATGTAATAATAATATTAATAATAATAAGTACCTGCCAGGTAAATTATAGGGAGACATGTTATTGCTTGAGAAGTAATAAATATAGCCTAATTATTTTTCATCTGTTGTCCATCAGCCGATATGAAGCTACAAGAAAATATATTTAATTCATAGAGCATCATTTAAATTAATCAAGCCTGTTTTAATAATTCTTTTAAAATGTATTTTAGGAAATGAAAAACAGAATTTTTTTCTTTTTGTAATTATTAAAAACGATTAAATTGAATAAAATAAAATAAAAAGAAAACAATCAAAATCCATTAAAACAACATAAAGAATAAATTAGTCATGGATTATTTTTATAATTAGAGCTTAAAAGACAAAATTGTTTTAAATTAGAAATAATAATTATTAGGAGTTTAAGTGAAATCTCCCTAAAAATGAAAGACAATTATTTAAAAAACAAAATAAACAAAAAACATTTTTTTTTTTTAGGTAAAATGTTTAACAGTAAAAATGTAAAATGAGGCAAAATCCAGATCCTGAATTTGACAGAATATTCCAGCTTGGATCAGATGAAGACAGACAGGTGTGTTTAGTTTTAACGATCACCTGGAACAGAAACTGTTCTCCTCCGGGAGAATGGCGCCATCTGCTGGCCGTCAGGAGAATCACAGACAGTAAAAACTAAACTAATGAAAATATTTGTTGTTCAATTTTTTTAGTCACTTGAAATCCTTTAAATTCCCCAAAGATTGAGTTTGTAAATGATCACAATTAATAAAAATCATATGTTATTATCAGCAGGATATTTTTAAGCTTCATAGAATATAAAATAAAATAATTCTCTGGAGTAAAGTTGATGTTTCTGTTCATAGACGATCCCTCCAGACCAGGAGCTGTTGGTCTGGTATGGAAACTCCCACAACACCTTCCTGGGAATTCCTGGAATCCCGGGACTGGATGAGGAGCAGGGAAAGAAGACAAAGACTGGTAACTTTGTTAATTATTGATTTTTTATTTAAGCTGGGAACAACTAGGAAGAACTTTACTTCAGTTTCAGCTCAGGTACAGAACCAGAACCAGAACCAGAACCAGACCAGAACCAGAACCAGACCAGAACCAGAACCAGACCAGAACCAGAACCAGACCAGAACCAGAACTGTTCTACCTTTAGATGTTCTCTTCAGATCTTCTTCTCTCCTGCTTCCAGATGACTTCCACACCTGTGAAGGCTCTTCCTCCGTCCCCTCCTCTTCCTCCTCCTCCTCTGCCTCCGCCAGCCTAGGGCGCATGCGCTGCGTCATCTGTCACCGCGGCTTCAACTCCCGCAGCAACCTGCGCTCGCACATGCGCATCCACACGCTGGACAAGCCGTTCGTCTGCCGCTTCTGCAACCGCCGCTTCAGCCAGTCGTCCACGCTGAGGAACCACGTGCGCCTGCACACCGGGGAACGCCCCTACAAGTGTCACGTGTGCCAGTCGGCCTACTCCCAGCTGGCCGGGCTGCGCGCGCACCAGAAGAGCGCGCGGCACCGACCCACCGGGGAGGCGGGCGCCCAGGTGGGCGGCGTGGTGGTGGTCGGGGCCGGTGGAGTTCACTCCCCGCCTCCGCCTCACCCTCCGCAGCTGGCCGCTGTGCCTCACCCGGCCTCGCTGGTGCACCACATTCCCACCATGGTGCTGTGAGCCAATCAGATGCAGAGACGCAGTTCACGTGCTCCTCGGCTGACTAATCACAGACACGACACGACACAGACACAGGAACTGACCCAAGACTTTTGCACAAACACAAGTCCAATTGGCGTTTTGATGAACCTGCGTCCGTCAGCCTGTTGCTCAGCAAAGCTGCTGATCACAGATGAAAAACTCTCCGGTTTATTAACCTTTATTTCACTGCTATAGAATAATATTCCTCCAGAGAGCCCCAGCGGTTCTGTTGGATCACCTCTGAGCCAACAGAACCGCTGCAGACCCGGTTCTGCTGCTTTTCTCTGAGTGTTTCCGGATCAGGAGGTTCTGGACGCATCCAGCTGCATGATGACCGATGATGTGGTGTTGATGTGGTGTTTGCTTTGCTCTGCATGCTTCTGGTTCTTCTGTGATGTGTCCGTTATAGAGACCGGATCTTTCTCAGCGACTTTCTGCTTCAGAAATGTTGCCTGACGTTTCAAACGTATCTAATATTATTACCAGTGATGTGAGGAAAAGTTCTGTCTGAGCTGTCGGGTCTCCAGGTTCTGCTGGAACAGAGACAGATGTTCCTGTTAGAACATCCAGAAGGTCGGTTCTGGAATGAAGAACATGAGATGTCCTTCATGCTCTGGACTGAACTCTGCTGTCACTTTATTTTATTAAATGTATCAAACATGTATCTGTATATAAAGGATGTTATGGAATGACTTCTATAAACGGCTATAAAGTCCTAATAAAGTATTTGATTCTCTGGATGTTTCCTGGATTTTCTAAGGTTCCTCTGACAGGAACCAGAACAGAACCTTGAGATCTTCCATCCTGCAGCATTTGGCCTGATAATGACCCATTCGTTAGAGATTCAGGTGTTGGAGAAGAGTCGGCAGGATGGAGGATCTCCAGGACTGGAACTCGGACTTCCTCTGGTTTATCAGGAACTGCCCCAAACCCAGCAGCAAACTAAATCAGCCGAGACTGAGGCTACGAGAATATGTTGAGAACATTTAAATGCCCTTCTGGTTCGACCCAAACATTTATGGCGCCCGATGTGGAGCCGTCCACTCATGGTCTCGTACGGAAGCGTTCCGTCCATCACTTCCATGGGAAGATGCGGTGTTGAAGGTGGGAAATGAGTCCTGTAGAAGTGGAACATCCCTCTACCAGGCGGCTAAAGCTGGAGGTTTTCTGCTCCACCGGAGCTTTTGATACCTTAAACCGTCCCTGATGAGACCTGGAACTGTAGAAAGGTAACCAGTCCTAGAATATTTATGGATTCCTTTAGGCACCTTTAAATTGTAACGTTCAGGAAGTGTGGCCAAAATGTGGTTGGTGGACCAGCTGATGTCCAGTAGAGGCTGGAAAGTGGTCTTCATGGTTTCACGAAGCTTACAGATGCCGTTTGGTCCAAAGAACCACTGGTGTTGGTTAGAAGACCAAACGCAGGATATGGGAGAAGAACCATCAGTTGATCTCAAGGAATTTCCAGAAATATCTTAAATGACTCGGAAGGAGATCAGCATCTGCTTGACGTGTGCAGGAACATGTGGACACAGAGAGTTAACCAGAACGACGTTCTTCACTCCGGGGGTCAGTTTATGCTACAGTCCTGGAAATGAGGTTCTGACTGATTGCGGAGCGTTTGGATCAGTGGACCGGATCTCCTTGGATGATCATCTTCTGGTTCTTCCTGCTGAGACTTTGGTGAGTAAAGCAGCAACACGTCCGGCTTCCTCATACCTTCTCACTGGTTTCTGGTTTCCATCATGGGTTACCATCTCTTATCTCCACCATAACATCGATGTCGGACCTTGATTAACTTCTAGATCCCATCTTGACTGATAATAGAAGATAAAGTAACAATAATTAGCAGGCGTTCACACCAACATACTAATGTTACTTAAGGTTCTGGTTCCTAAGGAGAACTTTGGTTTAATGTTCTTTGGTCTGATCGGTACCGTCTCCCACAGGCTGGTCAGCAGCTAGCGAATGGAAAACCTTTGATGATTTATTCAGTGAAAATAAAAAGAATCTTTCTTCTTAATTCCAACATAATTACTGAAGTCTTTACATTTACGTTTATGTGAGCTGCATATAATAGCGTTACAGTCGACACATATTTTTAATTTGTCACCAAATGATTCAATAAACCTCGTTGTTCCTCAGCCAGGATGTTCCTCTAGCTTCAGTTCTCCGTTCTGGTTTCCTTCATGTTGTTCTCCACAAAATGTCCTAAAAAAAATCTAAATTAAAGCTTAAAACAGATTTATATCGACATAGTCAAGGTTATGCTAAAATACATTTCTAAAAACTCAGGAGGGTTCATATAATAAAAAAATTAAATAATAATAATAATAATAAAAAAAATAATAATAGTAATAATAATAATAATAATAATAGTAATAATAATAATAATAATAATAATAATATTAATCATAGTAATAATAATAGTAATAATATTAATAATAATAATAATAAAAATAATAATAATAATAATAATGATAATAGTAATAATAATAGTAATAATAATAATAATAATAGTAATAATAATAATAATAATATTAATCATAGTAATAATAATAGTAATAATATTAATAATAATAAAAATAATAATAATAATAATAATGATAATAGTAATAATAATAGTAATAATAATAATAATAATAATGATAATAGTAATAATAATAGTAATAATAATAATAATAATAATGTCATTTCTGATTCTGTTGTGTTTGTTTGTACAGAAACAGCTGCAGATTGCTGCCCTCTGCTGGACATGATGGGTACTGAGCCCCAGAAGGAGACACTACCACTGTCCAGCAATTGGAAGGTTGTGGGTTTGATTCCAGCTTCTTTCTGTCACGCGTCCATGAGCCCCTGAGCAAGGCACTGAATCTCATGGTGGGTCCGGAGTGTGGTTTCGCTAATGAAGGGTTTGTCAGACCAGAACTCCGGAAGACTGAGGCCTGCTAGAAGGAACCCTGTCTTCTGATTGGCTCCATGTGGCTGACAGCGGGACCTGAAGGGTGTGGGATCTTTATGAGCTCTAACTGATGCAGAACGTTATGCTAAACACTGACAGCTTCATTAGCTGGAATAAAACTGTAATCAGTTTCTGTTTCTTCTGGTCCAACTGGACATCTGAGTCCTCCTCTGATGTGGGTCAGGGTTCGGGGTTCATTGCGACCCGATCTACCTTCAGAGAAATGTTCCCATGTTGGTCGTCAGTTCTGACTTTTAGAGGAGATTCTGGAGGTTTTGGTTCCGATAAACCTGAACGTTTCTGGGAGTTCTTGATTTCGCAGCAGATTGAGGAGAAAACAGCGAATAGAGCGGATTTTCTCTGTCGGGGTCATCGGTGTTGGGTAAGATGGGAAAACACAGAGTGAGTAAACTCACCTTTGGGACACAAACAGTCCCCCCCGTGTCATCATATCTGACTCTGTGCTCATGTTTGAGCCGATCAATAGGTTATAAAGAGAAGCTCAGAGTCGTCTCTTTCAGTTCAGGTCTGCAGAGCTCCGTCTTCAGGATGAAGCTGTTCGCCCTGCTTGTCTGGGTGTGGTGTCTGTGTTGGAGGGCCGATGCTCAGAGCCAATCGTAAGTGAACCTTTTATGCCTCACGTCTTGTGATTGGTTGTTTCATTTTCCTTGCAGAGCTTCTGTTTTAGTGTTTCAGCTCCACAGCAGAGTCAGTCTGTGCAGAAATGTCCCAACTCCTGGTGTTTATGGAGTAGAAGCAACATCTCTAAACTTTTCCACATTTAAAGTGACAGAAATGCCAGATCATGATGCACACACCCCCGTGTTTCAACATGGTGTTCCTCTAATGACGCACCGTTTGGCGCCGCGTCCAAACAGAAGGAAATGGTTCAGTCCTGCAGCCTACAGATTGTTGTCACCTGCAGAACTAAACTCCTGCAGCTCCCCCAGAGCTGCTGTTGGCCCCCTCCCCTACTTGTTTCTGATTTATTTAAACCGGCTTCTGTTTTTACTCTACAATTACTGTCTGTTGTCGCCTGTCTGCCTTTGAGCAATGAGCTCATTTTGAAGTTCAACAACTGATTGGACTAAAGGATGCAAAAAAGCAGATTAATTTTCTCCTGCTTGGGTTTTCCTCTCTAAGGTCAGAGTAACCTTTAGGATTCAGTGGTGGCTAATAATGTCAGAAATCCTCAGACAGATGAACCAGAACCAAGCTTTGTTTCACACACGTGCTCAGAGGAAAGCTGCTATGCAAACAGTCAGATGGAGTTCCCATGAATCTGTTTCATCGTCTTGAAAGAGCTTTAAATAAAGCTGGAGTCCAGAGGTGGAAGAAGGACAGCCAGATGTTGAGGAGTCTCTCCCTGCATGGATGTAAACATTTGGACTTTAGAACCAGAACCAGCCTGGCTGACGGTGCAGAGTCCAGCAGGAAGGTAAACGCTGTTATCTGTAAAAACAGGTCAGGGTGGAAGCTTCTTCTTTCTGTTCTCTCCCTAACCTGCAGGGGGCGCACACACAAACTGAAGGGCTTATTTTCTGACCAGGAGACCAAATATTTACAGTAACCTGTTACCGTAAAAGGATTTAGTTCAGGGAGTTGATGAACTCTCCAGATCTGATGATTAAAAACAAACAAACCCAAAAATATAATCATAATAATAATAATAATCTTCTTCAGTCCATAAAACCTGAAGCTTAGAAACACCACTTTTCACACAAACCGTATGAATTTATATTTATTTAAATAAATTATATTATAATAAATATTATCATAAATAATTATAATAAATTATATATATTTAAATAATCACAACAAACAAGAAAGAACCTCATCCAGATTTATTCTGAGGCTTTTTTCACATCTGTTGATTTATTTATCCTCTCAGTAACTGAACATCCACTGTGTCCTGTTATCAACTTTTTCCTTTCTGTAACATAGAAAGTTCTCTTATATCGGATCTTCTGTTCCTTCTGTGATCTGCTCTGTCTTCTCAAACCCCCAGACGGTCGTGGCAGATGGCCGCTCCTACTGAGCCTGGTTCTGTTGGAGGTTTCTTCCTGTTAAAGGGGAGTTTTTCCTCTCCACTGTCGCTACATGCTTGCTCAGTATGAGGGATTGCTGAAGGATTGCTGTGGTTGGAAATCTGCCCAACCTCACGCCAATGACTGACGCAATCTGCTGGGATTCCTTAAATAGGAAACTTTTTAACTGATTGGAATGTTGGTATAATTGTATTGAAATGACTTCTTGTTAAGTGCCTTGAGATGAAACATCTGTTGTGAATTGGCGCTATATAAATAAACTGAATTGAATTGAATTTATCAGTTGATTTATTTGGATCCTCATTAGTTTCCACCGGAGTGAGTTACTAATCTTCCTTGGGTCCAATTAACAAGATATAATAATAATTTACAATACCACAATGACAATTACATATATGACATTTTACAAACAAATGTTATATTTTTCAGATCACATAGAAAAACCAAATGTAATTAATTTGTAAATTTTCAACCTTCAATAAAATACCTGAAACATCCTGACTTTTAAAAAAATTAATAAATGCCCTTTACTTCTCTAATATTTTAGATAATGTATTCCATTCCTGAGATGCTCTGCAGGCAGCACATTTTTAAAGGAAGTTAGTTTTACCATTCATTTAGTATCACAGGCATATCTAGTACTATGGGTGTGTATCTGATCCGAGCAAACTAACGCTCTGTTAAATAATTCTGGTTGACCTGTTAGAATACATTTTTTATTGAATATTGAGCTTGACATTTAACAGAGGCCATGATAAAGTGTGGTGCATTTCAACAACATTAGCAGAATATGGACATCTTAGGACTAAGCGAGCAGCCTTGTTCTGGACAAGCTGCAGCTTTAAGAAGAAACGTACATGGAGCATTCAGCGACGCATGTACATTATTAGGCTTATTAATAACAAACACTGGTATCTGCTGTTTGGATCAACCAGCTGGAACACCTAGTGTAATTAGTCTAAAGGGACTTTTTCTACAGTTTTTTTTTTTTTTTACACAATCAAAGAAACTTTTAGTAAAATGTAAAAATAATGATGCTTGACTGATGACTGCAGTCTGAATCAACCTGCAGGATCTGGAACTAGAACCTCTGCTACACCATATGAGGGAAGCCATAACCTGCTTCAAGTCTTTACTTAACAAGAAACAAGCCAATTGAACACGGTTCATCTGTTCTTCTGAGGAAACACTCTTGGTGCTCCGGCTCCATCCCGTCAGGAATCTGGGTTTATTTCTGAAGGCTCCTTTAGGTTAGAAAAGCGGATGATTGTCTGCAGGGCTTATAAGAACGTGTCCGAGCTTTTATTGTGTCTCGTTTAGACGGACGGCAGGGTCCAGATGGATCTTCACATCCACGCCTGTTTCACCTGCATGTCCAACAGTCCAGTTTAAAATAATGAGGCCATGGCTCAAAATTTTGCTTGTTTTAAGGTAAAAAAAAAGGTCTTATTTTAAGTGAAATTATCTGCCAGTGCAGTAAGACATTTGCACTTACCAAGATTTTCTTAAAACAAGAAAAAAGTTCAAAATGCTGAAAATCTTGTTTTTAGCCTTATACACTAGTTTTAAGTATTTATTTTAAGATTTTATATCTTATTTTGAGCCAATCTATTCTTGATTTAGGTAAATATTGCTTGTTAGGATTTAGGCAGAGACCAAAATGTGCTTATTTCTAGTGCACCACAGATCTTAAAACCTCCCTTTAACAACCCCAGCCTGTTCTCCGAGGAAGAAAAAACAAAAGAAACTCCGACACAGAGAAACCTCTGAACCCAGAACTGCCGGTTCTGCTAAAAGTAAACAAAAGAGGTTTCAGCCAAAAACAAGAGATATTTCTCCACCTGGAATCCCGCTGAAAAAATGATTTGCAGTCTTGAGTTCCCCGAAAGATGACGCAGCCCCCGGGACCAGTCAAAGCCACCAGGAGAAACCCAGCCGCATCAAACGGACACATAAAGTAAGAGCGCCCCCAGCAAAGACTGTTATCATACAAGACGGATCAATTAATGGAATTGAGGCTTTTTGTAGCAAGAATACCAAAGTTTATAGCTGCTACAAAAATACAGTGAGAGAAATATCAGAAAAATCCCTAAAATTTTGGACGAACATCCTGCTTTGGAAAAGCTCGTCATTCACGCTGGATCAGCAGATATCGCGATGAGACAATCAGAGATTCTGAAGAGAGACTTTTCTGATCTCCTACAGAGACTTGATGGACTTAACGTAAACATCCTCATCAGCGGACCAGTCCCTGAAGGGAATGATGAAAGATTTAGCAGACTCCGCATGCTCCATAAATGGTTGAAGAAACAATCAGCTGAGAAGTCGTTCACATTTATTAATAACTTCAAAGTATTTGGAAGTGCTAATCATCTGTTTAAAGCAGGCCAACGTTATCTTAACAAGGTCGGAGTAAGGCTGTTATCAGCAAACATTTTTTCTTATCAAAATCAGAAAGCAAAACACTTGCTCCCAAAAGCTGACCTTGAGGCGCCCATGGATATGAGAGAACAAAAACAGCAAGTCATGATGACACCACAGGACCGAACAGATAAACAACCATCAGAGATTAAGTCTTCATCTTCCTGTGACTCAGCCACATCAAATGAGTCTCCATTTAGAAACTTTACAGACAGACTGAACGAGCAAATCAAATTTGGGACACAATTAACACCTAAACTTAGACTACACCAAACGCCTGGAACTAGTGTCCAAAAGCCTGGGAGCTTCCCCCCACTGATTATTACAGATATTTGATATTTGAGGGAACCGGGCAATAAATCCACCCCTACCGTCTCCCAGAATTCACCCGGCACCCCTGAGGCTATATCAGTGATTATCAGCAGCAGGAAACATAAACCGTTAACCACACGCTCTCATATTAAACAAAATCTCAAATTGATAACCTGTCAGAAGGTTCAGCTGCCCATCATCACAATACTTAAGTTAGCTTTATTAAACATTAGATCTCTATCCGGGAAGTCTTTTCTTATCAATGACTTCATCACTGAGCATAATTTACACGCCCTTTTTTTATCAGAAACTTGGCTAGATGAAAATAACAAAACAACTTCATTAATAGAATCTAGTCCTCCAAATTATAATTTCTTAAGCGACCAGAAAACACAAATGAGGCGGAGGTGTAGCCACCATCTTTCACAACTCAATGAACTTTAAAAAGGTAACCCTGGGCACATTTGATTCTTTTGAATACCTAGCCACCCAGATAAATGAGCCTAACAAAGCTTTATTTCTAAGTTTATATAAACCACCAAAACTTAACTCTAACTTCTTTAATGATTTCAATGACCTTCTTTCTGTAATATGTATTGACTATGACCAACTAATCATCGTGGGGGATTTTAACATCCATACCGACAACCCCCAAGATAGACAAGCAAAAACGTTAGATGATACTCTCCACAACTTCGGACTGATCCAGCATGTCAAACAACCAACACACAATAAAGGACACACTCTGGACTTAATTATCAGCAAAGGTTTAAATATTTCTGACATCTCGGTAATTAATATTACATTATCTGACCATTTCTGTATTTTCTTTGAAAGTACCATCTCTGCTAAATTATCCAGCCACAGTAAGACCACTATAAAAAAGCGTTTTCTAGGGGACAGTTCAGTAGAAACCTTTAAACGTATTTATCCTTCCACCACATCCCGCTCATCTCCCAACTCAAACTCAGTAAATAAGTTGGTAGATAATTTCCTTGCAAAAATCTCAGACATCATGGATTCCATTGCTCCAACTAAAGTGAAAGTAGTCTCAGGTAGAAAGAAGTCTCCGTGGACACGTAATCCACTGGTACATAGTGAAAAAAGAGAGTGTCGACGAGCCGAGAGAAAATGGCGGAAAACTCGACTCCAGGTTCACTGTGAGATCTACAAAGAGAGACTGAATAGATATCAGCTAACTATATTAGATGCTATGGAATCGTTCTTTTATGAAATCATCAACAGAAACATTAATAATGCACGGACTCTATTTGCAACAGTGGAAAGACTAACTAATCCTTCAGTGACAGTAGCCCCTGAACTAAACTCTACCAGGGCCTGCAATGAATTTGCAGCTTTTTCACTGAAAAGATTCTAACAATTAGACGGTCAATCTGTACCTCAATATCGAACCCACAACCAGTGCCATCACCAATCAACAACAATGTAGAGAAAATGTCTGAATTCCACGAATTAAACCAGAACAGCCTTGAAAAAATCATTATCCAATTAAGCTCCTCCTCCTGCTGTCTTGATATCCTACCCACAGCTTTTCTAAAGAAGGTTCTTCCTGTTATTGGTTCTGATCTTGTTCAAATAGTGAACTCATCCTTGCTATCAGGTGTCTTCCCTCAGGCTTTAAAAACAGCAGTTATTAAACCACTGCTAAAGAAGAAAAATCTGGACAACACGTTAATGCAGAACTACAGGCTGATCTCTAATCTCCCATTCATCAGTAAGATTATTGAAAAAGCAGCAGTTGAATAGCTTCATAACAATGACAAACCGTTTTGATGCTTTTCAGTCTGGTTTCCGTGCTCACCACAGCACAGACTGCCCTCGTCAAAGTATTCAATGACATCCGCATAAATACAGACTGTGGAAGAACCACAGTGCTGGTTCTGTTGGACCTCAGTGCAGCATTTGACACTGTTGATCATGATATTTTATTGGAACGACTGGAGAGCTGGGTCGGACTCTCTGGTACAGTACTTGGCTGGTTCGAGTCTTACCTAAAGAACAGGGACTTCTATGTTTCAAAAGGAAACTTTTCATCAGAACGAACAGAAATCACATGTGGGGTGCCCCAGGGCTCCATCCTGGGGCCCCTCTTATTTAATATCTACATGCTCCCACTAGGCAAGATTATAGCAACCAATAACATTAGCTACCATAACTACGCGGATGACACTCAGCTTTACATTACGATGTCACCAGGTGACTCTGAACCCATTCAAACCCTAAATCAATGCATTGACCAAATAAATGGATGGATGTGCCATAACTTTCTAGTATCTACGCAAGAATTATAAGCTTATTTTAAGGCAAGGCAAGGCAAGGGAATTTTATTTGTATAGCACACTTTCAACAGCAGGGTAATTCAAGGTGCTTTACATGATTTGGTGATTTAAAAGAAACGCATAAAAGAAACACACATTACATATGATACACAATAAAGCAAGAGAAAAAGAAAAAGAAAAAAAAGCAAGAGAGCATGAACACATTTCATACATAGGACATCAAGAATTTACTTGAAGGCAATTCTAAACAGATGGTTTTTAGTCTCGATTTAAAGCAGTTCAGAGTTTCAGCAGCTCTACACTCGTCAGGAAGTCTGTTCCAGATAAGAGGAACATAAAAACTGAAAGCTGCTTCTCCATGTTTAGTTCTGAGTCTAGGGATGTTTAGTAGGCTAGAGTTGGAGGACCTGATTGGTCTGGTGGTTGCTATAGTAACAGTAGATCTTGCACATATTTTGGTGCTAAGCCATTCAATGATTTATAAACTAGTAGACGTATTTAGAAGTGTATTCTCTGAGCTACAGGGAGCCAGTGTAAGGACTTTAGAACTGGGGTGATGTGCTCTACTTTCCTGGTTCTAGTGAGGAACATGAGCAGCAGCGTTCTGGATCAGCTGCAGCTGTCTGATTGACTTTTTAGGCAGACCTGTGAAGACGCTGTTGCAGTAATCAATCCGACTAAAGATGGATGAGTTTTTCTAGGTCCTGTTCCGACATCAGTCCTTTAATCCTAGAAATGTTCTTCAGGTGATAGAAGGCTGACCTTGTTATTGACCTTTATGTGACCCTGGAGGTTCAGGTCTGAGTCCATTACTACACCTAGATTTCAGGCCTGATCAGTAGTTTCTAGCTGGATTAACTGAAGCTGTGTGCTGACTGTTGATCGTTCCTCTTTAGGTCCAAAAATAATTACTTCAGTTTTGTTTCTATTCAGCTGGAGAAAGTTATGACACATCCATCCATTTATTTGGTCAATGCATTGATTTAGGGTTTGAATGGGTTCAGAGTCACTTGGTGACATTGTAATGTAGAGCTGAGTGTCATCTGCGTAGTTATGGTAGCTAATGTTATTGGTTGTTATAATCTTGCCTAGTGGGAGCATGTAGATATTAAATAAGAGGGGCCCCAGGATGGAGCCCTGGGGCACCCCACATATGATTTCTGTTCAATCTGATGAAAAGTTTCCTATTGAAACATAGAAGTCCCTGTTCTTTAGGTAAGACTCGAACCAGCCAAGTCCTGTACCAGAGAGTTCGACCCAGCTCTCCAGTCGTTCTAATAGTATATCATGATCAACACTGAGGTCCAACAGAACCAGCACTGTGGTTCTTCCACAGTCTGTATTTATGCGGATGTCATTGAAAACTTTGACGAGGGCAGTCTCCAGATTTTTCTTCTTTTTCTTCTTTGGCAGTGGTTTAATAACTGCTGTTTTTAAAGCCTGAGGGAAGACACCTGATAGCAGTGATGAGTTCACTATTTGAACAAGATCAGAACCAATAACAGGAAGAACTTTCTTTAGAAAAGCTGTGGGTAGGATATCAAGACAGCAGGAGGAGGAGCTTAATTGGATAATGATTTTTTCAAGGCTGTTCTGGTTTAATTCGTGGAATTCAGACATTTTCTCTACATTGTTGTTGATTGGGGATGGCACTGGTTGTGGGTTCGATATTGAGGTACAGATTGACCGTCTAATTGTTAGAATCTTTTCAGTGAAAAAGCTGCAAATTCATTGCAGGCCCTGGTAGAGTTTAGTTCAGGGGCTACTGTCACTAAAGGATTAGTTAGTCTTCCCACTGTTGCAAATAGAGTCCGTGCATTATTAATGTTTCTGTTGATGATTTCAGAGAAGAACGATTCCCTAGCATCTTTTATAGTTAGCTGATATCTATTCAGTCTCTCTTTGTAGATCTCACAGTGAACCTGGAGTCGAGTTTTCCGCCATTTTCTCTCGACTCGTCGACACTCTCTTTTTTCACTACGTACCAGTGGATTACTTGTCCACGGAGACTTCTTTCTACTTGAGACTACTTTCACTTTAGTTGGAGCAATGGAATCCATGATGTCTGAGATTTTCGCAAGGAAATTATCGACCAGCTTATTTACTGAGTTTGAGTTGGGAGATGAGGGGGATGTGGTGGAAGGGTAAATACGTTTAAAGGTTTCTACTGAACTGTCCCCTAGAAAACGCTTTTTTATAGTGGTCTTACTGTGGCTAGATAATTTAGCAGAGATGGTACTTTCAAAGAAAATACAGAAATGGTCAGATAATGCAATATTAATTACAGAGATGTCAGAAATATTTAAACCTTTGCTGATAATTAAGTCCAGAGTGTGTCCTCTATTGTGTGTTGGTTGTTTGACATGCTGGATCAGTCCGAAGTTGTGGAGAGTATCATCTAACGTTTTTGCTTGTCTATCTTGGGGGTTGTCGGTATGGATGTTAAAGTCCCCCACGATGATTAGTTGGTCATAGTCAATACATATTACAGAAAGAAGGTCATTGAAATCATTAAAGAAGTTAGAGTTAAGTTTTGGTGGTTTATATAAACTTAGAAATAACGCTTTGTTAGGCTCATTTATCTGGGTGGCTAGGTATTCAAAAGAATCAAATGTGCCCAGAGTTACCTTTTTAAAGTTCACTGAGTTGTGAAAGATGGTGGCTACACCTCCGCCTCGTTTGTGTTTTCTGCTCTCGCTTAAGAAATTATAATTTGGAGGACTAGATTCTATTAATGAAGTTGTTTCGTTATTTTCATCTAGCCAAGTTTCTGATAAAAAAAGGGCGTGTAAATTATGCTCAGTGATGAAGTCATTGATAAGAAAAGACTTCCCGGATAGAGATCTAATGTTTAATAAAGCTAACTTAAGTATTGTGATGATGGGCAGCTGAACCTTCTGACAGGTTATCAATTTGAGATTCTGTTTAATATGAGAGCGTGTGGTTAACGGTTTATGTTTCCTGCTGCTGATAATCACTGATATAGCCTCAGGGGTGCCGGGCGAGTTCTAGGGGACAGTAGGGGTGGATTTATTGCCCGGTTCCCTCAAATATCAAATATCTGTAATAATCAGTGGGGGGAAGCTCCCAGGCTTATGGACACTAGTTCCAGGCGTTTGGTGTAGTCTAAGTTTAGGTGTTAATTGTGTCCCAAATTTGATTTGCTCATTCAGTCTGTCTGTAAAGTTTCTAAATGGAGACTCATTTGATGTGGCTGAGTCACAGGAAGATGAAGACTTAATCTCTGATGGTTGTTTATCTGTTCGGTCCTGTGGTGTCATCATGACTTGCTGTTTTTGTTCTCTGATATCCATGGGCGCCTCAAGGTCAGCTTTTGGGAGCAAGTGTTTTGCTTTCTGATTTTGATAAGAGAAAATGTTTGCTGCTAAGAGCCTTGCAATGCAATGCATTTGGGGTTTGCCATGTGTAAAACGTAATAGTAAGCCATAATGTATAGAATGGCTTCCTGAGCCAGGACATATGAAGCAGCCATCCTCATCAACGAGCAGGACTGGTGAGCAGAGAGGCCACTTCTGGAGAAACATTACGGGTTCCTGTGATGGCTAAAAGGAAAAGACAAAATATTATATTGTTTAATAATTATGGCAAGTTTTATGACAGATTAAACAACAATACAATTAACAATGGTTCTCAAACTTTTCACATCAAATACAGCCTAACAGTAATTTGTATTGTGTTTTGCACATGACTCAAAACGCTTCACGCAGTGCAGAGGATTTGTTCTCCATTCACTCCACACACACTGTATATAGCCACAGTTTCCCCTAGGGTAGATTAACAGACTGACACCGCACACATCTGCGCCAACAGTCCATCTATTCCTTCACTCACACAATTTGCACATGTTTTTAGTGGTAGGGGAAACCGGAATACCCGGCAGAATCCTTCGGAGACATGGTGGGAACATGCAAAGCCACAGAAAGGCCCTGTCAGCCTTTTGAACCCAGGACTTTCTAGCTGTTAAGCACCAGTGCTAACCGCTGGACCACCATGCACTGTGCAATAAAAAGGAATCTTACAATCTTGCACACAACCAGGGTGTGATTTGCTGGGGGGGAATCCCCCCCTCTGCTGGTGATGGACCCCCCTCTGGTTATTCATTTGTCTCTTATCTCTAACCCCTGTGCTTCTGCTGAAGGACTTAACATCAGCGAACACCTTCATAAATTAATGCAGTTTAGACGTTCCGTCTCCACAGCAGAGTTCAAGAGGAGATTCTGCGCAATCAACCCAGAATCCTGCAGAAACCGTTTGACAGACTAGAGGAAGAATGATAAAAACACTCAACAATCCTCCCTTCATCTCTGAATGCCCGGCAGGGGTCAGGTGCAGAGATAATGGTGAGGTTCATATGTAGGCTTAGTTTAAAAAAACCTCATATGGATTTGGAATCCATATGTTTTATGTGCGAGCTGATGTGGGCATCAGCAACTTGTAAATAATACGACTAAGATCTACTTAATCTCACTAGTGACCAGGTTTGTTTCAACTCCATGCACAACAAAATGCAATATTTGTTTTTATACGGCTTTGAAGACAAACCGATCGCAACATATGTGGAAATGGTCCAAAAAGCGCACAGTGTGCGTCAGGATGTGTGTGTGGAGTATGGACCCAGACGCTGACAGCAAGTGCAGCATGTTTATTAAAGGTGATGATCATCTTAATATATTTGATCTTATTTTAATTTTTCTATGTCTACACTAATTTCGTTTTTCACATTTTCTGTCAGTTTTTAAAGGGTAAACGTTCGAGCAAGATGCCCTGCAGCCTGCATAAACAAACCTGTCGTTATTTTCATGAATAAAAAGTAATTTAAAAAATCCCCCCCTCTGCTTTTTTCACAAATCGCACACTGCACAAAGAATCTTACCGATAAGATATGGAACAGTGCGTCGGATGCATTGGACAGTTTCTTCGGAAGGCCAGCATTAGTAGGAAATAGCACTGGGAGGCACTTCAGTAGCTCAATCGCTCGTTCTTCTGGGAAAACTAAAAGAAATAACTGGATTTTATTAATATATATAGTGGCTTGCAAAATTATTCGGCCCCCTTGAACTTTTCCACATTTTGTCACATTACAGCCACAAACATGAATCAATTTTATTGGAATTTCAGGTGAAAGACCAAAACATAGTGGTGTACAGGTGAGAAGTGGAACGAAAATCATACATGATTCCAAACATTTTTTACAAATAAATAAGTGAAAAGTGGGGTGTGCGTAATTATTCAGCCCCTGAGTCAATACTTTGTAGAACCACCTTTTGCTGCACTTCCAGCTGCCAGTCTTTTAGGGTATGTCTCTACCAGCTTTGCACATCTACAGACTGAAATTCTTGCCCATTCTTCTTTACAAAACAGCTCCAGCTCAGTCAGATTAGATGGACAGCGTTTGTGAACAGCAGCTTTCAGATCTTGCCACAGATTCTGGATTGGATTTAGATCTGGACTTTGACTGGGCCATTCTAACACATGGATATGTTTTGTTTTAAACCATTCCATTGTTGCCCTGGCTTTATGTTTAGGGTCGTTGTCCTGCTGGAAGGTGAACCTCCGCCCCAGTCTCAAGTCTTTTGCAGACTCCAAGAGGTTTTCTTCCAAGATTGCCCTGTATTTGGCTCCATCCATCTTCCCATCAACTCTGACCAGCTTCCCTGTCCCTGCTGAAGAGAAGCACCCCCAGAGCATGATGCTGCCACCACCATATTTGACAGTGGGGATGGTGTGTTCAGAGTGATGTGCAGTGTTAGTTTTGCATTTTGGTCTCACCTGACCAGAGCACCTTCTTCCACATGTTTGCTGTGTCCCCCACATGGCTTGTGGCAAACTGCAAACAGGACTTCTTATGGTTTTCCTTTAACAATGGCTTTCTTCTTGCCACTCTTCCATAAAGGCCAACTTTGTGCAGTGCACGACTAATAGTTGTCCTATGGACAGATTCCCCCACCTGAGCTGTAGATCTCTGCAGCTCGTCCAGAGTCACCATGGGCCTCTTGGCTGCATTTCTGATCAGCGCTCTCCTTGTTCGGCCTGTGAGTTTAGGTGGACGGCCTTGTCTTGGTAGGTTTACAGTTGTGCCATACTCCTTCCATTTCTGAATGATCGCTTGAACAGCGCTCCGTGGGATGTTCAAGGCTTGGGAAATCTTTTTGTAGCCTAAGCCTGCTTTAAATTTCTCAATAACTTTATCCCTGACCTGTCTGGTGTGTTCTTTGGACTTCATGGTGTTGTTGCTCCCAACATTCTCTTAGACAACCTCTGAGGCCGTCACAGGGCAGCTGTATTTGTACTGACATTAGATTACACACAGGTGCCTCTATTTAGTCATTAGCACTCATCAGGCAATGTCTATGGGCAACTGACTGCACTCAGACCAAAGGGGCTGAATAATTACGCACACCCCACTTTTCACTTATTTATTTGTAAAAAATGTTTGGAATCATGTATGATTTTCGTTCCACTTCTCACGTGTACACCACTTTGTTTTGGTCTTTCACGTGGAATTACAATAAAACTGATTCATGTTTGTGGCTGTAATGTGACAAAATGTGGAAAAGTTCAAGGCAAGGCAATTTTATTTGTATAGGACACTTTCAACAGCAGGGTAATTCAAGGTGCTTTACATGATTTTGTTATTTAAAAAAACACATAAAAGAAACACACATTACACATGATACACAATAAAGCAAGAGAAAGATAAAAAAAAAGCAAGAGAGCATGAACACATTTCATACATATGACATCAAGCATTTACTCAAAGGCAATTCTAAACAGATGGTTTTAGTCTCGATTTAAAGCAGTTCAGAGTTTCAGCAGCTCTACACTCGTCAGGAAGTCTGTTCCAGATAAGGGGAGCATAGAAACTGAAAGCTGCAAGGGGGGCGATTACTTTTGCAAGCCACTGTACTTGAATAGTCTAACAAAATAAATAAAATGTGAAAAAGTGACTTACCTTCAGAAAGGAACATCGGTGGTTTCATTGCCTTTTTGTAAACTGCATAGTAGATACATTTTTGCTTGAAGACTTCCCAGCGCTCTCTCAGCTCCTTCACATAGTTGTGCTGTCCTTTGGAAACGATTCTCCCCACTTTGTCAAGGGCCTTAAAGGTATCAGAATGTCACTATAAGATTCCTTAAATTGAGGCAAGTGCAGCTGGTTGCAGTTTAGACAGCCGCCTAATACACACGCAAAACTAAATTAAACTAAATCTAAGGCATTAGTGGAATTTATGTAAATGACAGTAGCCAGAGAGTATCAACCAACGATAATCATATAAAAACTTACATGGTCAATGTCTCTGAAGCAGGGATAGACGTCACTTATCTTTGCTGCCTTGTCCGGCTCTTTCAGCAGGTCTGCATTTATAAAGTTTCTCTTTGCTTCAAATTCTAAATCCAACAGTTGGGCAACTGCCTCCTTGTCTTGTTTTGGCTTTCGAAACATTTCTTGCAGTGTTTTGTAGTGTCTGGCCTGGGCAGTCCTGCTGTCATGCAGTTTGGGACCTACACCAAAAATGAATAAAAAAACAATAAGATTTGGTCTTCCAAATTATACAATTTGGCCATTGTGCAAATTAACTGTAATACTAAAATTTCTAAACTGATTTAGATAATAGATAAATAACAACTACAATTGATACTGATACAATCTATTTTGATACCACAGTAATAATAAAACAAAACAAGGCTTGTGTATAGATCAGATTAACAGTACTATTTTTTTATTTTTGTTCTTTTGTTGCTAGAGATCCACAAGTTGACTTGCCTGATTCAACTAGGTTCTCACGGCCGTATTAGGCGAGTGAACCTGTGGCCTCTCTGGGGAGCAAACGGGGCGTCTTGGAGAGACATTAGAACCGGACGGGCTCAAGTCCATGACTGGCTCTTCTTGCTCGTCTGTGAGTTCCATGTTTGGAGTGTTCTCAGATGAAAGGCGTCTTCTTTTCCCATTGCCTCTCGACGGTGTAGCTCCTTGCCATTTTCGTGGAGACTTTATGTTTTGGAGTCTCTTGTTGAGCTTCTTGAAGATGTTGGACTGTAACACATAGAAAGTAAATAAGATTGTAAAAACTTTTTTTTAAAATACATTACAATAGAGCAGCGTGTTTAGAAAAACAAAATAAAGACATTTCTTCAAAACTTGTAAGATATGGTAACAACTAGAGGGAGACTATACACAATAAGACAAGGCAAACTCAGGAAGAAAAGCTTGGTGCCACTTTATCTCACAAATGCTACCCAGGTTACACCTCTAGCCCTGGACAGATTGATGTTTAGAAAAAAAAACATTAACAGTGTGTTGTCAATGAAAAATTATCAATCAATAAATGAAACATAGGTGGATTACATACAGTTTTAAGAAAATTACTTTTCTTAAATAATTTTAGGTCCAATCTCATCCAACATCATCTCCATGTGTTGTCTATGGGCCAGGATATTATCATCGTACACAACACACTTACCCATGGACAACTGGTGTCTGCCCAGTCAGCAACCATTGGATAGTAGTCCATAATCCGTCTGGCCATGGCCTGCAGCCCTTCTTTTGTGGGGTATTGCAGGCAGTCAGTCCCACCTGACGCCCTCACAGCAGTAATCATGCTGATAATCATATTTCTTATCAGTCTACACTACAGCTCTTTTGACAGCCTGCACTCCCTTTCTCGCCCAATGAGTTTGAATTCCAAATATTCCCTCCTCACATGCTCTAATTCACTGTCTGTATGAATCACATATTGTGGGCTGAACAGGACCATCACTTTGTTCTGCTGCCTGCTCCTGGGCACATGAAATAAAAGCATAAGAATGTGGTATTTAGAACAGCCCAAAACATTTAGATAATGCTCAAG
Organism: Valencia hispanica; assembly: GCA_963556495.2. NCBI lineage: Eukaryota > Metazoa > Chordata > Actinopteri > Cyprinodontiformes > Valenciidae > Valencia > Valencia hispanica. Next base: position 59,369,968 of record OY747704.1, on the reverse strand, counting down.
GATAACTTACCACAGGGTGGGCCAGGTCCCAAATGGCTTTCCTTCTTTTAAAGTTCTCCTGTCCAGGAAAGAGGTCCTTTAAATCTTCTCTCGTTAAGGTTTGCAGGACGTCTGCATCTACATTTGCGGCTGGAGCAAATACAGAAATGTAATTGATTTTACAGGATTCTGTGTCATAACTGCTCCAAATTTCAAGTTTGTTAAATGTTTAAAGGAGGTTTTGAAATGTTAAATACTTATTTTTAGCTGAACTAGATTGTGTGTACAGGTAAGTAACACAGAAAAGTGATGATCCTGACCTTCAAAATAGTGCAGCTCCCAAACGCTTATTGTGTGAAGAACATTGACATCATTTTTATATTTTTAGACCATGTCAGGAAAAAGTATTTTTTTCTATTAAAACGCATTGGATGAGTTTGGGCTTTCCTTATCAAAGGTCTGAAGGCTGCTAAAAACAGCATGGCTTCAATTAGAAAACAACCCAGTACAGATGATGACTTACACAATTACTGAATTTAACCATACATTAAGGCTTATCCCTTGCAATCCAGCACTTAACCTAGTTGTTCTTTGGCCCTTTTGTTCTCTATTAGTCATACAAAATGGCATTAATTTGAGTTTTTAAATACACTACTCACATTACATTCATAAACTTGTTAAAAATTTATTATACAATGTTTTATAGTTGGAGAGTATTAATTTTAATCTTACCTTTTAAAATCTCGACTGCCACACTGTCAAGTCCCATCCTGTAAAGTAATCATAAAATTAAAGTTATTATCCCATCAGCAAGATGTTTTTTTCAAACTTTTCATGCCTTGTTTTAAAACATTACCAGTCTCTGTCTTCTCCACCATGGCTCCATGTCTGTCCCGCCATCAGCTACTAACAAATAAAATAATACAGTCCAACAAACTCTGGAATATTACATGTTGTGCCTTTCTATTTTGCAAAATAAATGTAACCCAATCAATTTTTTTATTGTAAAGTTGCTGAACGTATTTAGCACATTTTATATGTTAACTCATGTAGCATTAGCCAGGCTAGCTAGCAAACGTTAGCTAATTATCCAGGTTAATGTTAAATGAGACGTCAATTTCTGAAAGAAAAGAGTAATAATAATAATAATAGTCCACTGTGTAACAAATGCCAAAGATACGTCCTCATTCAAGAATTGATATTATTTGCCTAACATACCTTAATCCTCCTGAGGTTCTCTTAGCTCGATTTTTGCCATTTTCTCAGTCTCAACGATCCCCTCGTGCCAACTTCCTGGCGCCAACTTCCTGGCGCCAACTTCCTGGCGCCAACTTCCTGGCGCCTTCTTCCTGGCACCTTCTGTGGCGGACTGTGGAAAGGGAATTCTGAAATGGGGGTGCGTTTTCTGTTTCAGGACTAACCATAAATTAAAAGTCTCATTACAGATTATTCACCAATAATTTAAGACGATACACAAACTGTATGAAATATCACTTAAGAGATCAAAAGAAGCATTTAGGTTACCCGACTCCGTTCCTAATGGAATAGTCCGCCCGCTCCCTTGCCCCCCCATAGTACAGCCGTTATTTTCAAGCTCCCCTTTTTTCTTTCAAGATGGCGGCAGGAAGGCGCTGTGTCATTTGTTTCATGTTCATGGCATTGACTTTAAAAGTACTACTGAGCCATATCAACAAAGCTCACGGACGCAATCCAAAATTCCGTGATATTTGTGGAATAGATGGCTGCTTGGAAGAATATTGAGTATTTAATTCTACTACCACATCAAACGAAGACATGCATCCTACCTGGCTGATGGACGCCCACCACCGGTCACTTCTACATTTACTCGCTCGGCCGGTCTTAGAGATGAACGGTTCAACATTCCCATTTTCTACGGCTGTGCTTCATCCATTCATTCTACCGGCGATGCTACCAGCGATACTGAAGCGGACCCCGCCCCCCTCGAAGCTAACAAAGCTAACGGCTTCAACAACGCAATTATGGAATATTATATTTCAGTCAAAAATCCCGAGCGAGATTTTCAACCCTCACCTGCGCGTATTCAACAAGGCACGCATGTAATCGCTCATGCGCGCATATTCAACAACACACGCGTGTAGAATTCATCTCATGAGTATCCAACAACCCGCGCAGGTGGATTTCACCTCACACCCGCTACACGAAGCTTTCATTCACGCCTGAAGGTAAATCTGCGCCCTCGAAATGAAATTCTGCGCGAGCGAGTAAAATACTTTTGACTGTTTGGGGGAGGAGCCTAAGGTCAGCTGACCCTGTGTAATTGGTCTTTTTAAATCGGTGTTGTTGAATATGCGCGCATGAGCGATTACGTGCGTGCCTTGTTGAATACGCGCAGGTGAGGGTTGAAAATCTCGCTCGGGATTTTTGACTGAAATATAATATTCCATACGCAATGCTAGCTGGAACGACCACCGAACAAGAGCTCCTGGACCAAGAAGAGGAAGGGCACAATCAACCTCTTGAAGCCCAAATAACCCCCAACACGGTAAGCATAATTGATCAGCGTAATATATTTCAATGAAAGTTCACGCAATGTCATCAGGTCGATTTTAAAATTTCCGAGACTGGCTAATGTAGCATTGGAAGAAAAGATTAACAAATCGGTAAAGAACAATATGTACGTGTTTTGCCCATTATAGACAACTAACGTCTATGATTGTGGCAACACAGCTGTTAATAAACTTGTATTGCAAATGTAAACTTACCTTTAGCATCAGCTAACAGCTGCCGGTCGGATTATCGTGTGCGATTCAGAGGACACATCGCCAGACACTTTTTTATTATTAGGCTGCAATGTAGCAGTGCTGTTTCACAGCCTCACAAACATAAATTTACTTTAGCATTCACAGCAGGGGTGCAGCACTTAACTGATGCTCTCCATTATGAATGGTTTTAACGCGCTGTTTAAACATGTAAACATGCATGGAGCTACAGTTAACACCTGTAAATATTCTATGTATAAGATCTAATTTTTCTATGTTTTTTGTGGTCAAGTTTACCCGTTGAAAGTAAAACCCCCATCCGTGGTATATAATTTTAAATTGAGAATAATATGTTATAAAATGTGATAAATAAAATGATCAGTTAATGGTAAGTTAAGTGGTAAATAAATGGGACATTTATATACAATGCGAGTGGCTAATATGTCTCTTGTTTCGTGTGTCTCATTTCTTTTATACAGACTTTAATCAGACGTGCTGCTGATTTCACCGTTGATGTTCGTGAAAGATGCTGCATTTCTCGGGTAAAGTATCGACCCGTCTGTCATATCAGTCTTTGTTTGAGGCACATCTACATGGAGTGGTACAGACCTTTGAATGTTGGGGGAAATTTGCATAGAGTGCTACATAAACACCATGTGTTATGACAAAAAAATTAATATCTAGCACCATGGGGCTATTTCTTTTTATTTTTCATCTATTTCCTCTAAATAACTGGTTTCCAAGAGTGTATTTTCTCTAGTTCATCTTTAACCAAATGTAAAAGGTTCTTGACTGGAGCCTACAGCCTATAGGCCAGAGTAATGCCTCGTTAGAAATCTTAGACCTACAAAACAGACCGTAGATTTTTTTATGCCAAAATAAGCTTGGTTCAGGTGGGGATTAAAGGAACAGGCCAGTGTTTTTCCATACTGAGATATGTTCTTACCTGAGCTTAGACGAGTTGATGCGTACCTGTCTGGTCTTTCTGCGTGCAAGACCAAAGATGTTGTTAGCATTTAGCCTCTCCTCCTCTCCTCTTTGGACCCAAACGGGGGAGAAGTTAGAATTTTTTTCCCTATTTAAATATGTGAGCAGTTACACGATCCAAGTATAGTTACACAAAATTAAACATGTCGATTTTCTACGCGGATAAAAAGGGGTACTATATTGTAAGGCGTAGTAATATCTTAGGAGCACTGTGGACGTCAAAGTGCTCCTAAGATATCCGCTTAGAAAATCGTCATGTTTAATTTTGTGTAACTGCTCACGTAACCATATTTAAATAGGGAAAACGTGGAAGAGCTTGGTCGCTTCTAACTTCTCCCCCGTTTGGGTCCAAAGAGGAGAGGAGGAGAAGCTAAATGCTAACAACATCTTTGGTCTTTGTGCGTGACTAAGTGCACGCAGAAAGACCAGACAGGTACGCATCAACTCGTCTAAGCTCAGGTAAGAACATATCTCAGTATGGAAAAACACTGGCCTGTTCCTTTAAGAGACCAAAATTATAGCCTATTTGGAGCTGGTTCAATTTTTATTTTGTGTTTATTGTTTGGTCATTTGCTAAAGGGGGTTGTGCCAGAAAAATACAAATACTTTTATAGTGAAACAAATTCTATTTATTTTTCAGTATAACTGTATAATTGGGAGATTTTGAGAAAAACAAAAAATAAAAAGAAATGTTAACTGTTCAAATAAACTACTACTACTACTACATATATATATATATATATATATATATATATATATATATATATATATATGTATATATATATGTATATGTATATATATATATATATATATATATATATATATATATATATATATATATATATATATATATATATGTATACATACATATATATATATATATATATGTATGTATACATATATATACATACATACATATATATGTATATACATATGTATGTATGTGTATATATATATATATGTATGTATGTATATATATGTATATATATATACATACATATATATATACACATATATATGTATGTATGTACATTTTGTTTCTCATTGCAGGGGAGCGTCAACAACATAGTGGCAGAAGTGCAACAGTTTCAATGTACCCTTTTGGAAACCCTGCAGGAGAGAGTGAGCACTGTTTTTGAAAGACATGGACAACATAGAGCAACTTCGTAATGAGACAATGGCAACAATTGATGACTTCGCAGATCCTTTTGCCTCCTTGACCACGAGTTGCATGCATGACCAAACTATTAAAGAACTTTTTCATCCAGTTGAACCTGAAGAGGTCATCATCTCACAAAAGCTCTGTAGAGTTAAGAGAGGTGGAATAAGGGTACTTAAAACTAGGAACATTTATTTGTAGTATGTGGCTCTCATCAAAAGTTTGGAACAATTTCTGTGTAACCCGAGAATATTCAATATGATTCATCACCCAGCAAATTGTAGCAAAGATGGCTTTCTTAAAGACATTGTTAATGGAAGCATTTTCAAAACTCATCCTTTATTTTCTGTTAAACGCAGAAATTTACAATTAATTTTATTTTCAGATGAAATCGAAATCTGCAATCCTCTTGGTGCACATGCTTCTGTTAACAAAATACTGATGTTCTATTACTCATTAGGAAACATTGAGCCCAAATTTAGGTCAAAGATGGAAAAGGTGGATGTTATTTTGGAATGAATTGAAGAGGATTTAAAGAAGCTCTACAGTGGTACAAAAATCAAAACTGGAAGCGGGGAAACAAACGTCTTCGGTGCTGTAATATCAGTATGGGGGATACCCTTGCTCAGCACGACCTAGCTGGGTTTAAGTCTGGGGTTGGTTTTGCTTTTAGCAGTGCAGGGATTGTGAGTGTGACTTTGACAGTATGCAAAGCAACTTTGATGAAAGTGATTTTACCCCAAGAACATTATGAAGTCATATCAGACAGTGTGAAGAAATGGAGAGGGCCAGTACAGAATTCCTTAAAAAATCCCTTATGACTACTTATGGCCTTAATAGAAGGAGCAAACTTGTAGATTTCCCAGCTTTTGATTTAATCCGGCAAACACCACAGGATATAATGCATGTGTTACTTGAGGGTGTGGTGCCCTATGAAATCAAATGTGTGTTAAAGGCTCACATTTTGTCCGGAGATATTGAATTGGACTCTATAAACGCAGGTATAAAAGGCTTTTCTTATTCACCGGTTGATGTACGAGACAAACCATGCCCCATCACTGTAAATACTTTATCCTCACATGATACTTAAACAGTCTTCAGGACAGATGTTGGTGTTGATGAAAATATTTCCATTTATTGTAAACAGCGTCAGTACAAATGTACATGTCCAGCTTATAATAGGACTACTTGAAATAACTCCGATCATATTTTCCCCTGTTATAGCCATTGAAACATTGGAAAAACTCAGGAGGATGATTGAACAGCACTTAAAAGAGTTTACTCATCTTTTCCCTGCCAACAACATAACTCCCAAACAGCAATATATGATACATTTTCCTTCACAAATGGGGTCCCTTGAGAAGGCTTGTGTGTATGAGGTTTGAATCAAAACACAGATTCTTTAAAAAGTGCTCTTCCAAATTGAATTATAGAAATATTTTCAAATCTCTTGTCCAGCACAATCAAACTGTTGAAAACACACAAAATGAAAATAATACTTTTGCACATGAGAAAGATATAGGCCCCGTGGGTGAAGTGCCAAATTTCCAATATGTTGAGTCAAAGCTCAGAGATTTTCTAAATATTGTCAATGTCCAGCATGTCATATCTGTTAAGTGGGTTACGTTAAACGTTAACACTTACAAAACTGGAAAACGCTTGATTATTACAGACACTGATAATTGATTGCCTGTTTTTGGACTGATTAGTAATATTTACATTGTTGATTCAGTTTTAATTTGTTGTGAATATCAAGTTCATGACACACTAGATTTTAATAGAAATTTGCGATCATATGAAGTTACTGTACCAAATATTGCTATGGCCACAGAATTTATTAATTTGGAGAAACGTAAGGATTATACTGCATATCAAGAGGTTAAGATCAATACCAAGACATATGTTCCAAGAAAATATGATCTTACTGATGTATTGTTGTAAAATTAAAATGTTTAATAAACGCATAATAAAAATTTAGTTATTGACTCTTGTTTAAATTTATATTGCTGTTCTATGCAGGCTTTTTTTTGTTATGGCATTGAAGTCTTTCTTGGACATAGACTCAACACTGGGTAGCTCAGTTGGCCTATTTATTGCGTAAATACAAAAACCCATAATAACAAATGTGACTAAAGAGGTTATGCATGTGATGTCATATCAACAGCATAGCCAGATTGCATTCTATTACGGCAACAGCATAACAGCCAAATGGTTGGTAAATCTGCAATGTTATAAAAGAAACTATGCTGTCTTGCCGCTCATTTGGCTGCTGTTGGCTATAATGGAATGCTATCTGCCATGATGTTGCTATGCTAGAACATCACTAACCTGACTAAAATCTTAAAACAAGATAAAATGTCTTACTATTTACTGGTTTTTGCAAATGCATGCGTGATGTAACTTGATTTTGTATAAAATCTACTTAAAATAAGATATATCTATGAAAGATTGCTCTAGATGGAATTACTTAAAACAAGTCAAATTATCCTAATGAGAACAAGTCTTAATAAGTGAAAACATCTAGAATCTAAACTTCTAAGATTAATATTCTTAATTTAAGTCAGTTTTACTTGGTTAAGAAATTCATTTTTGCAGTGTGACGCCTTCGTAGCTGAAACAGTGTTGATCAGCTGACTTTGAGACCTGATGATTATTATGTTTCATTTTCTTAGTGGATATGCTGAATATTAACAGATTGTTTTTGCTGGGGGTCAACTCATTGCAGAGATGCATGAAGCATGAAGGAGCCTGAAGAGAAGTGGCTGTTGCGTACTTTAAAGCAGAATACTAGGAAGTTGGAGAGAAAATGGCGCTCTACACATCTAGAGGATTCCAATTTAACCTGGAATAACAGTCTACTGCTGTGTAAAAAGACCCTTCAACAAACTAGAACAGCATATTTTTCATAATTAATAGAGGCGAATAAAAACAATCCTAGGTTTCTTTTTAGTACAGTTGCCAAACTTACACAGAGTCATAGCTCTGTTGAGCCAACTATTCCCCCAGCTCTTAGCAGTGATGATTTTATGGGATTCTTCATAAATAAAATTAATTCTATTAAAAATAAAATCATTGGCATCCTCCCAAACATGATTACTTCTTCCTCAGTAAATGAGGCAGTATCGGAAAGAACTGTAGAACCTCAGTTGTGCTTAGGCTGTTTTGATTCAGTCGAGCTTTCAGAATTATCAAAAATATTAGCCTCATCTAAACCTTCAACTTGTATGTTGGACCCAATCCCAACCAAATTATTTAAAGAAGTGTTCCATTTGGTTCCTGGCCCCATTTTGGATATGATGAATCTATCCTTAGTAAACGGATACGTACCACAGGAATTTAAAATAGCTGTAATTAAACCTTTGCTCAAGAAACCTTCCCTTGATCAAGATGACTTAGTGAATTACAGACCTATATCTAACCTTCCTTTCTTATCCAAAGTCCTTGAGAAAATTGTTGCTAATCAAGTCTGTGAACATCTAAACAGTAACGAGCTGTTTGAAGAGTTTCAGTCAGGTTTTAGAGCTCATCATAGCACTGAAACAGCACTGGTGAAGGTTACTAATGATATTCTCATGGCCTCAGATAATGGACTTGTGTCTGTTCTGGTTTTGTTAGATCTCAGTGCTGCTTTTGACACAGTCCATCATAATATTCTCTTAGAAAGGCTTGAACATGTTGCAGGGATCAAAGGAACAGCACTAGGCTGGTTTAAATCATATTTGTCTGATAGATTCCAGTTTGTTCATCTGAATGATAAATCTTCTTCACTTTCAAGGGTTACTTGTGGAGTTCCACAGGGTTCTGTGTTTGGACCAATTCTGTTCACCATATATATATGCTTCCAACTGGTAGAATCATTAGACAGCATGGGATAAATTTCCACAGCTATGCCGATGATACACAACTATATTTATCCATAAATCCTGATGAACCCAGTCAGTTAGGTAGATTACAGGCATGTCTGGAAGACATAAAAACATGGATGACCCTAAACTTTTTGCTTTTAAATTCTGACAAAACAGAAGTTGCTGTCTTTGGACCAGAAGTTCTTAAACAGAAACTGATTAGTCAATCATTTCATCTGGATGGCATTAAATTGGCCCCCAGTAATAACGTAAAGAACCTCGGCGTTATTTTTGACCGAGACTTGACATTTAAATCCCATATTAAACAGGTTTCTAGGATTTCTTTCTTTCACCTCCGGAATATTGCTAAAATTAGAAACATCCTGTCCAGGAGTGATGCTGAGAAACTAGTCCATGCATTTGTTACCTGAAGGCTGGACTACTGTAATTCTTTACTATCAGGAAGTCCACAAAATGCCATTAAAAGCCTTCAGCTGATCCAAAATGCTGCAGCAAGAGTTCTGATGAATATTAAAAAGAGAGATCACATTTCTCCTGTTTTAGCTTCCCTTCATTGGCTCCCTGTTAAATCCAGAATAGAATCTAAGATCCTCCTTCTTCCATATAAAGCCCATAATAATCAGCTCCATCATACATCAGAGATCTGATTGGTCCATATGTTCCTAACAGAGCCCTTTGCTCTCAGACTGCAGGTTTACTTGTAGTTCCTAGGATTTCTAAAAGTAGAATGGGAGGCAGATCTTTTAGTTATCAGGCTCCTCTCCTGTGGAACCAGCTCCCAGCTTTAGTCCGTGAGGCAGACACTCTGTTTACTTTTAAGGCCAGGCTTAAAACTTTCCTTTTTGATAAAGCTTATAGTTAGAGTGGCTAAGGTCATCCTGAGCTATCTCTGTAGTTATGCTGCTATAGGCTTAGACTGCTGGAGGACAGACTTACCACTTTTCTTCACTGCCACTTTTCTCTCCTACTACTCTCCAGTTGTATTACAGTACATTCTGTTATTTCGACTGTTAACTTTGTTTTCTCTCAGTGTTTTTCTCTCCATAGAAGATATACCTGGTCTGGTATCCTGCTTGGCTGCAATGCCCTGTTGGACGGGGGGCATCGACTGGGATGATGCTCCCAGTAACTGAACATCCACTGTGTCCTGTTATCAACTTTTTACTTTCTGTAACATAGAAAGTTCTCTTATACCAGATCTTCTGTTCCTTCTGTGTTTCTGCTCTGTCTTCTCAAACCCCCAGACGGTCGTGGCAGATGGCCGCTCCTACTGAGCCTGGTTCTGTTGGAGGTTTCTTCCTGTTAAAGGGGAGTTTTTCCTCTCCACCGTCGCTACATGCTTGCTCAGTATGAGGGATTGCTGAAGGATTGCTATGGTTGGAAAGTCTGCATCAACGGGGCCCAACCTCACGCCAATGACTGATGCAATCTGCTGGGATTCCTTAAATAGGAAACTTTTTAACTGATTGGAATGTTTGTATAAATGTATTGAAATGACTTCTTGTTAAGAGCCTTGAGATGAAACATCTGTTGTGAATCGGCGCTATAGAAATAAACTAAATTGAATAGGAAAACTGCAGATGTTAAACTGGGAAGTCCTGCAGATTTTTACCGATCCTTGGACTATAATTCCTCTGATTATGAACTGGGTTTTATCATCAGGATCTCTTTGATTCCCTTTATGATTACATCTCAGTGGTAAACAGGCTCTTCTTCTTCTCTGGTACTATAACACCAGAGCTGACATCTCCTGTGTCTCTCAGCTTTCTGGTCACGGCTCCCCTCTCAGTGTGCCTGGATGCTACAGAAACGGTGTTTGTTCAGCTCTTCGGTTACACCCAGGAGGTTACCGTCTACGTCTTCTTAAAGACCTCCATGGCTCCAGATCACAGGGTACTGTACAAGGACTCCCTGAGGCTCAACAGGCAGAACAACTACCAAGGCATTGCTAACGTCCGGGTGAGGAGTGACACCTAAAAGACATTACAGGCTAATTACCTTTCTAAATATTAAATGATTTAGATCTGCTTTTGTGTCTCTTTAGCTGTTACTACATCCAGAGAATAAGGATTTGAATCATGTGACACTGCATGTCCAATCAGAAGGAATCAACCAACATCTGTCGATCCCGGTCAGCCGATCCAACGGCTTCTTGTTCATCCAAACAGACAAGCCGCTCTACACGCCTCATCAGCAAGGTGGGACTGAACCTGCAGGGTTTTATGTTCACTCAGTTTCTTGATTCACAGTTTCTTAACTCCTAAATGTAGATAATATTCACACAGACATCCAATTCAGAAAATATATGTGGAAACTGGTCAGGTTTGAAGAATAAATCTTTCATATTATGTGTTCAGTCAAAGTGAGGGCGTTCTCCATGAACCAGGAGCTGAGACCAGCCAATCGCAGCGTCTTCTTGACTTTCAAGGTGAGCCGGATGAGTCCAGGAACCCTTACAGTCATGTAGACGTTGATCAACACCTTTGTTCCCAACAGGATCCGGAGCAAATCACCGTAGACATTGTGGAGATTATTGATGTGAACAATGGAATCCCGTCTATGCAGAACCCCTTTAAGATCCCCATCAAACCAAAGTAAGAAAGACCTCCGCCATAGCATGAAGACCTTCAGGTTATTCCCAGGGGATTTTCCTAATTTTCCTGTAATTACAGGTTGGGAATTTGGACTATAGAAGCTTCTTACACGGAGGATTTCACAACAAAAGCAAAGACGGACTTTGAAGTTAAGGAATACGGTACGTCTAAGAAATACAGTCTTACAGAGGCTTCCAAAAGTATCCGGCCCCCTTGAACTTTTCCACATTTTGTCACATTACAGCCACAAACATGAATCAGTTTTATTGGAATTCCAGGTGAAAGACCAAAACAAAGTGGTGTACACGTGAGAAGTGGAACGAAAATCATACATGATTCCACACATTTTTTACAAATAACTGAAAAGTGGGGTGTGCGTAATTATTCAGCCCCCTTTGGTCTGAGTGCAGTCAGTTGCCCATAGACATTGCCTGATGAGTGCAAATGACTAAATAGAGGCACCTGTGTGTAATCTAATGTCAGTACAAATACAGCTGCCCTGTGACGGCCTCAGAGGTTGTCTAAGAGAATGTTGGGAGCAACAACACCATGAAGTCCAAAGAACACACCAGACAGGTCAGGGATAAAGTTATTGAGAAATTTAAAGCAGGCTTAGGCTACAAAAAGATTTCCCAAGCCTTGAACATCCCACGGAGCGCTGTTCAAGCGATCATTCAGAAATGGAAGGAGTATGACACAACTGTAAACCTACAGACAAAGCTTTATTTCTAAGTTTATAAAAACCACCAAAACTTAACTCTAACTTCTTTAATGATTTCAATGACCTTCTTTCTGTAATATGTATCGACTATGACCAACTAATCATTATGGGGGATTTTAACATCCATACCGACAACCCCCAAGATAGACAAGCAAAAACATTAGATGATACTCTCCACAACTTCGTGTCAAACAACCAACACACAATAAAGGACACACTCTGGACTTAATTATCAGCAAAGGTTTAAATATTTCTGACATCTCTGTAATTAATATTGCATTATCTGACCATTTCTGTATTTTCTTTCAAAGTACCATCTCTGCTAAATTATCCAGCCACAGTAAGACCACTATAAAAAAGCGTTTTCTAGGGGACAGTTCAGTAGAAACCTTTAAACATATTTACCCTTCCACTACATCCCCCTCATCTCCCAACTCAAACTCAGTAAACAAGCTGGTAGATAATTTCCTTGCGAAAATCTCAGACATCATGGATTCCATTGCTCCAACTAAAGTGAAAGTAGTCTCAGGTAGAAAAACGTCTCCGTGGACAAGAAATCCACTGATACGTAGTGAAAAAAGAGAGTGTTGACGAGCCGAGAGAAAATGGTGGAAAACTCGACTCCACTGTGAGATCTACAAAGAGAGACTAAATAGATATCAGCTAACTATAAAAGATGCTAGGGAATCGTTCTTTTCTGAAATCATCAACAGAAACATTAATAATGCACGGACTCTATTTGCAACAGTGGAAAGACTAACTAATCCTTTAGTGACAGTAGCCCCTGAACTAAACTCTACCAGGGCCTGCAATGAATTTGCAGCTTTTTCACTGAAAAGATTCTAACAATTAGACGGTCAATCTGTACCTCAATATCGAACCCACAACCAGTGCCATCCCCAATCAACAACAATGTAGAGAAAATGTCTGAATTCCACCAATTAAACCAGAACAGCCTTGAAAAAATCATCATCCAATTAAGCTCCTCCTCCTGCTGTCTTGATATCCTACCCACAGCTTTTCTAAAGAAGGTTCTTCCTGTTATTGGGTCTGATCTTGTTCAAATAGTGAACTCATCCCTGCTATCAGGTGTCTTCCCTTAGGCTTTAAAAACAGCAGTTATTAAACCACTGCTGAAGAAGAAGAATCTGGACAACACGTTAATGCAGAACTACAGGCCGATCTCTAATCTTCCATTCATCAGTAAGATTATTGAAAAAGCTGATTCAGCAGTTAAATGGCTTCCTAACAATGACAAACCGTTTTGATGTTTTTCAGTCTGGTTTCCATGGTAACCACAGCACAGACTGTCCTCGTCAAAGTATTCAATGACATCCGCATAAATACAGACTGTGGTAGAACCACAGTGCTGGTTCTGTTGGACCTCAGTGTTGATCATGATATATTATTGGAACGACTGGAGAGCTGGGTTGGACTCTCTGGTACAGGACTTGGCTGGTTCGAATCTTACCTAAAGAACAGGGACTTCTATGTTTCAATAGGAAACTTTTCATCAGAACTAACAGAAATCACATGTGGGGTGCCCCAGGGCTCCATCCTGGGGCCCCTCTTGTTTAATATCTAGATGCTCCCACTAGGCAAGATTATAGCAACCAATAACATTAGCTACCATAACTACGCAGATGATACTCAGCTCTACATTACAATGTCACCAGGTGACTCTGAACCCATTCAAACCCTAAATCAATGCATTGACTAAATAAATGGATGGATGTGCCATAACTTTCTCCAGCTGAATAGAAACAAAACTGAAGTGATTATTTTTGGACCTAAAGAGGAACGATCAACAGTCAGCACACAGCTTCAGTTAATACTGCTAGAAACTACTGATCAGGCTTGAAATCTAGGTGTAGTAATGGACTCAGACCTGAACCTCCAGGGTCACATAAAGGTCAATAACAAGGTCAGCGTTCTATCACCTGAAGAACATTTCTAGGATTAAAGGACTGATTTTGAAACACGACCTAGAAAAACTCATCCATGCGTTTATCTTTAGTTGGATTGATTACTGCAACAGCGTCTTAACAGGTCTGCCTAAAAAGTCAATCAGACAGCTGCAGCTGATCCAGAACGCTGCTGCTCGTGTTCCTCACTAGAACCAGGAAAGTAGAGCACATCACCCCAGTTCTAAAGTCCTTACACTGGCTCCCTGTAGCTAAAAAAAAAACAAAAAAACCATAAGAAGTCCTGTTTCCAGTTTGCCACAAGCCATGTGGGGGACACAGCAAACATGTGGAAGAAGGTGCTCTGGTCAGGTGAGACCAAAATGGAAAACTAACACTGCACATCACTCTGAACACACCATCCCCACTGTCAAATATGGTGGTGGCAGCATCATGCTCTGGGGGTGCTTCTCTTCAGCAGGGACAGGGAAGCTGGTCAGAGTTGATGGGAAGATGGATGGAGCCAAATACAGGGCAATCTTGGAAGAAAACCTCTTGGAGTCTGCAAAAGACTTGAGACTGGGGCGGAGGTTCACCTTCCAGCAGGACAACGACCCTAAACATAAAGCCAGGGCAACAATGGAATGGTTTAAAACAAAACATATCCATGTGTTAGAATGGCCCAGTCAAAGTCCAGATCTAAATCCAATCCAGAATCTGTGGCAAGATCTGAAAACTGCTGTTCACAAACGCTGTCCATCTAATCTGACTGAGCTGGAGCTGTTTTGCAAAGAAGAATGGGCAAGAATTTCAGTCTGTAGATGTGCAAAGCTGGTAGAGACATACCCTAAAAGACTGGCAGCTGGAAGTGCAGCAAAAGGTGGTTCTACAAAGTATTGACTCAGGGGGATGAATAATTACGCACAGCACACTTTTCAGTTATTTATTTGTAAAAAATGTTTGGAATCAGGTATTATTTTCGTTCCACTTCTCACGTGTACACCACTTTGTTTTTGTCTTTCACCTGGAATTCCAAAAAAATTGATTCATGTTTGTGGCTGTAATGTGACAAAATGTGGAAAAGTTCAAGGGGGCTGAATAATTTTGCAAGCCACTGTATATCAGCCAGCCTGGTGAGGTGATGATCTGTAATGTTCTCCTCTTCTATTAGTTCTTCCTAGTTTCTCCATCCTGATGAACCCACAGAAAAACTACATCAGCCACAGTCATTTCAGTCAGTTCAACTTCAAGATTTCAGCCAGGTGAGGAATTACCTCCAGAAGCTGCTCAAAGACTGAACGGTCTCCTCGGAGTCACACCCTGTGGTACTCTCACCTTCACCAGGTATCTCCACGGAGCACCGGTGGCTGAAGGAGAGGTGTTTCTGCGCTATGGATACGTTAGTGGGAAAAACGCTCCGGTTATCATTCCCACATCGGTCACCAGAGAAAGAGTAAGAAGCGTGAACCCTGAAACAGCGGCCATGTTCACCACAGACCTGTTCTCGTCTCATTCACCAGACTCTGGTTCCACTCAGTCTGTCAGATTTAATATAGTCTGAACAATTATGGCTTGTTCGGAATATGTACCAGGAGAAAACCTCTTCTCCTAAGAGGCATCTGAATGAACTACAAGACCTTTTCAACAGTTTTCTTTTGGCAGATGAGACCAAAGCAGAACAGCATGGCCACTTTGTCCATAACTGAGTTTAGAGAGATTTCACACTAATACTTCATACCAACTATTGATCATGGCGGTGGAGGGGTAGTAATAAGTTTTGTTTTCCAGCTGCAAGACTTCCGCGCTCATCTGATCAGCAAAGTGTTCCTAGGTCTACTTTAAGGTAATCTGTTTGACGGATACAGCAAAGCTTGGCTGAAAACGAGTCCATGTTCCAATAATCAAATACAGAGAAGCAAATGCGGAACAAAAAGTCTATGGCAGAAAACGATCAAGGTGATGCAATGACCCAGTCAATGCCCAGAGATGAGTCAGACTGAGGTGGAATACTTATTGCTGCTAATGGTGGTTTTACATGCTTTTAAATAATGGGATGGACTTTGTTTTTCTCTGACAACCATCTGTTTAGAACTGCCTTTGATTAACTGAATAATAATAGCTGGAATGCCATATATTTTAATGGGTTTGAATCCCAGCCTTGGGTCTTTCTGCATGGAGTTTACATGTTCTCCTTGTGAATGTGTAGGTTCCCTCTGGGTACTCCAGCTTCCTCCCACAGTCCTAAACCATGACTGTTAGGTTAATTGGTCTCTCTACATTACCCTTAGGTATGAGTGTGTGCTTGGTTGTGTCTCTGTGTTGCCCTGAGATGGACTGGTGACCTGTCCAGGGTGAATCTCGCCCCATTACAGGTGGAGATAGGCACCAGCCCCCCCGCTACCCTAAAGACGATGGACAGTATAGATAATGGATAGATGGTTGAATATGTTACATGTCTTTAATGTTTTGTTTTATGCCTTTATTTTATTTTATCCCCTAATGATGCAAACTTTGTAAAGCATTTTGAATTGTCTTGTTGCTGAACGTGTGCAATACAAATAAAGTAGCCTTGCCTTGGTTATTTACCAACATGGAGCTCATATGGAGTTTGTTTTTTGTTCTCTCAGCTCTCTCCAACAGGTGAACTGGATGTGACCATCAACATGCAGAAGGTTCTGCACAAACATGATGGACCAAGAGATCTTGACAGCCTGGTGGGAAGTTACCTGTATGTAGCGGTGCTGGTGAAGGAGGACACAGGTACGCCGACCTCACACCACCTTCAAACCAGGTCCTTATCCTCACATTTACTCACCTTTTTCACCTGGATGTTGTCCTCCAGGTGGGATCACTCAGGAGGCGGAGTTTGCTACAGTGAAGTTCGTCAGATCACCTTACCGTTTGAGCCTCGTCTCAACTCCTCCATTCATCAAACCTGGGCTTCCTTATAACATCCAGGTGTGCATCATGGATTCAGTCGCTGGTCTGGGCTCCCTTTACCCGAATTACCGCATCAAAGCAGTGTGGCATAGAGGAGATAAGCCTATGGTTCTGCTGAGGTGTTGTTGAAGCCCAGGTTGCTTTTGTGACCTTTAGTTCTTTTAGTTTGCTGGTTCTGGTGTCTCTCATCTTCCCCTTTACAAAAGCCTATAGATTCTGGTGTTACCTTGGTGATTAAAACAAGTACTGGTACCTTTGGCATTGTGGGTCGTTATCAAGTCCTGCTGGAAAGAGATTCTAGCATCTCCATAAAGCTCATCAGCAGAAGGAAGCATGAAACTGTCCTGGGCTTCGGACCAAAGAGAGAAAGTCCAATTGTTGTTCTGAGTCCAGGTGAAGAAAAGAAGAAGAAAGGAGCCTCAACTGTGGCGTTCCCGGGGTCAATTTGTTCCTGGCATCATCTATATGTTGGACCTTGAAGTTCTGACTCCAGCTGCAGTCCACAACTCGTTAATCATCACAAACCTTTGAATGGGAGGATCAGATATCACACAGCGTGTTTGTCTCTGCAGGTGTTGGTGAAGGATCACCTGGACCAACCGGTGAGCCAGGTGCAGGTGCGTCTGGTGGAGCATCAGCTGATCATGAAAGGAGGACAGAGAGAGCTCATTAACTGTGGGGAGAGCAGAAGCAGTGGATCTGATGGCCTCTTGTTTTATATCTGCAACCCCCAGAAAGATGCAGTCAGGGCGGAGCTGAAGGTGAGAAAGAACACTTGTTTCTTTGAAAACTGCTCTTTGCTTTTGCTCTGGTCAGCTTTGTCTTATAATAATGGTAGTTTGATGATCTGAAATGATTGAGGGGAACAAAAGGCAAAAAGACCCGATTAGTCCTTTAGTTCTTCACAGCGTGGATGTTCTGCCTCCTTCTCTTTTTACTAACTTGCCTCCTTGTTGTTGACCCAGTTTGAGACGGCGGACCCCTCCCTCCCAGCCCAGAGTCAGGCCAGTCTAACACTGGAGGCCTTGGCCTATTATTCCCCAAACGAACGGTACCTTTACATCAACACGCCCATGTTCGGCCACAGCCTCAGGGTCGGGCAATATGCCAACATCCAGGTGTACGCGGCTGCACCGTCCTACCTGAACATTAGAATCCTCAACTGCCTGGTGAGAGGATGGTTGCACATGCTGCCTCCCCTGTTTCCATCGTTACTGATGGTGTTGTTGCTGTTCCCCTACAGGTACTATCTAAAGGGAAGGTGGTGTTCTTTAAGAGTCAGGACTTTGTCTCCAGCATTGATGGCAAACAGAACCTAAACTTCCTGGTGACGACCTCCATGATGCCGTCCATCAGACTGCTGGTCTACTACATCCTGGATGGAGAAGGAACAACCGAGCTGGTGGCCGACTCCGTCTGGATGGACGTCAAAGGGACGTGTGTCAACGGACTCCAGGTGCTGCAGTCGGACTGCTTCTTTGTTTCATCGACATGAATGAATATGAAATGTAATCTGACATGTAGGCTCTGGTTCACATGCATGTTGGAATTGTTTGCCAGACCAGCGTTTCCTTCGAACAAAAACCCTACAAGCCGAAGGAGAACATCAAGCTGAACATCAGAATCAATCAGGGCAACATGTTGGCTCTGTCGGCTGTAGACTCTGCTGTCTTCGCCCTACGACCCAATTATCGGGATCCCGTTTCCATGGTAACCATAGCAACCTTCAGTTTGACCTGAGAATGTCTCTACTGTGGCGGGCAGCGCTCTAACGGGATCTACGGTGGCCCACAGGTCCTGAGTCACATCGAGCACAGCGACCTGGGCTGTGGAGGAGGCGGTGGAAAAGACAACGCCGACGTCTTCCGATTGGCTGGCCTCACCTTCATGACCAACGCCAACGCCCACCCTTCATCCACCAGTACGTTCAACGCTCGTTCAGCCAGGCTTAACGCGCATCTGATTGTTTAATGACGGCCGTTTGTTTAACATGCGTGTGCAGATGAGCCGTGTAAAGCAGCCGTCCGACCGAAGAGAGATCTAACTGATGCACAAAAGGAAACGAAAGGTACGAGTCCACCTTCTCTCAGTCCCACTTTACTGTTCACTGATTGGTCCTTTTTCATGAGACGCATCCCACTGAGCAAGCCGACGTAGAAACAACGTTCTTTCAACGTCTTTCCCCGATGTTGAAAAGACGTCTCTGGCAGGTGCAGAGCGAAAGGTTTTTTGACGTCTTTTTTGACGTCGTCTGGACATCCAATTTTGACGTCGACAGCACGTCTGTTCAAGGTTCAAATATAGTGCAGAAATGGTCGGTGCGGACGTCCTATGGACGTCTTCTATGACCAAAATGTTGACGTTTATAGGACGTCTTTTTAGCAAAATGTTTACAAATATATTATAGTTCAGAAATACTGTGCATGACCCAATGAATGTTCTTAAAAGTTACTTGATCATCTTATGAATTATTCAAAATAACAGCATTATATCTTGTTTCCCTCTGCTCCTGACTACCAGATGAAGCTGACGTCTACTACCTTCATTACATCTTGTAACCATAACATCTAACGCATTCAGCCTCGAGTTTGCAGCCGAATACCGGAAATATCCCTTACCAACCCCAATCATAGTTATATTGCTTAACTGCAGCACTATAGCATTCCCAACACCAATCATTACATGGGGCTTTTTTAATGTTTAAATTCAATGTTTGTGTGTATGCCAGGGCATAGAGAAGTTATCATGAAGCATAACATTAACATCTTTTCAAAATTACATTATTATTATGTTACATTATATATTATAATTATATAATATAATATATTATAAATATATAATTATATCATTATAATAATTATAATGATATCATAATATATTATATCATTATATTGCATTAGCGTACAAGTTCTGTTTCAGGATCATTTGAAACTGCATAGCCCATTGTAATAATGGAGTGATAATTAAAAAAAATAAATACTTAGCAACAGAATATGATAGAGAATAATGAAAACATTACGATCAGCTGTCATTCTGTACACATTTATTTTAAAATGTTGAACAGAGCCTCTCCTCCTTGCCTTGACGGGGCATGTTGGAGGTGTTCCCCAGCATGCATCCTCACGTCCTCTTCTTGAATTGTTGGAGGACAGCACCTGGAAATGTGGGGGAACACATTTAGCTAACTAGCTGCTGTTACCTCAGCACTTGTGAATAGTGTTGCTAGCTAGCTTGCTACCAGCACTAGCCCGATGCTGCTTACGAAAAACATTCATGTTCGCCAGCTAACATTGACCAAAATAAATCAATTGAGCTCTACGACACAAGAGATTATCTAATCCTAATCGGCAACGGTGTCTCCCTTTTAGCTGCCCAGTGCCAGCAAATATGTTTTATGGCGCCAGCAGCATTGCCAGTTTTTCCTGTGCTAACGGTCATTAGCTAACCACTTTGAATGAAGCTACAAAATGGGTTACTTAAACAATACAGCATTATTCCAACGCGGATAATTCAATAGAATGATAATCTACCACTAAACAAGTAACACATTTACATAAGAAAAAGTACCCAACTTATTTTCAACTTGTCCTCTTGGTCTTCTGACGCAATCTGCTGAGAGATTCAAATTCAAAGTGAAATTCTGTGGTTGTGCAGAATACCCAGGCAACTGTTGCTACCATTCCACAGTCAGGATTAGCAGAGGAGCACGCACACAAGTATGGCCATATAAAACCACACAAACAGACAGGAAAAGACACCCCACTATGACACCAATCAAATATTCTTGGTTTTTAGTCCCTCAGTACCTCATCTGACCAGGAAGAGGTTACGATGAAAAGAATTAGCTGTTTGTGTAGCCTATGAGTTTGTGGATGGAGATCATATTGACAGCTGGAGCCGGTTTCCCACACTTAAAGATCCACTCACCCTCCATGAATCCAGTAATTTAAGAGTCAGAGTCGATGTGTCTCTCTACAGCCCGCACTTACGGTGGATATAAGAAGTGCTGTGAAGGGGGAATGAAGTACATCCCAAAGAGCGTGAGCTGCCAACAGTATGCCGATCAAGTCTTCACGCAAAAAAAAATAGACAACGAAGTGTGCAAGAAAGCCTTCAGAGAGTGCTGCGAGTACGTCCAGGAGAACCTGGACCAGAACGACAGGCTTGTGCTGGGACGCAACGGTGAGTCCGGACTGATTCTCATCGGTTTCTTCTGTGTCTTCACCTGAACTCCTGACTTGGTGTCTCTCCAGAACTGGGTGCAGACTTCGACCTGGCTCCATCGTTGGTGCGAAGCTACTTTCCAGAGAGCTGGCTGTGGGAGGTGCTGCGTGCAAGGTAACATGATTCAAACACACCTAAGCCGTCATTGGCATGAAATAAATGAGCTTGAATTAAACAACAGATCAATATATTTTGTCCATTGTGAGCAACTCTCAGAGTCACTTTCTAATGAGCTGTGCCGTGTATAATATTGTATTCTGTCAATTATTCCAATCGCAATAGTTTACAGTATTGACACCTCTGTGTTCCCCTACAACTGACTGAACCAGAGACACAACACTGAGAGTTTGGGCAGTCTTTACTTCCTGAGGAAGCTTAGATCCTTCAGCCTTTGCAGTAAAATGTTGCGTACCATGTTGCATCAACCTGTTGTGGAGACTGCAATCAGATCTGTAGTCATTAGTTGGGCTGGAAACATTGGAGAGCTTAAAATAATGAATCTGTACCTTCTGTTTGAAGCAATGATCCATCAGCTAAAGTAGCTTCATCAGCTTTTGTGATTGTCTCTTAAGATCAGGTCAGGAGTCAGTTACCAGGCCTCTGCCGGACTCCCTGACAACCTGGGTGGTTAAAGCCATTGGCATGTCTCCGGAGGGTGGTATGTTTCTTCTCTTCCTCCATCTCCTTGTTGTCACTGTATTTTCTGTCTTTCCAAACTCTAGTCCATCTACTGATCACTTCAAACCTTCTTGATCCCCTCTGTGGGATTCTGACCGTTCTCTCAGAAGGCCTGCAGCCTGTGGGGACGACTGTCACAGTGTTGAATATTTCTGGTTGTGTCCATCAGGAATGTGTGTGGCGGATCCTGTAGAGGTGTCCGTAAATCTGCCGCTCAGTGTGGATGTCCCACTGCCCTATCAGGTGGTCCGAGGAGAACAGCTGGAGCTACAAGGCTCCGTATACAACCAGCAGGACGACATCATCACGGTCTGTTCAACTACATATTCCATTGTAAACACTCAGATGATTACTAGAAGAATTTACCACTTACTCTTTGTAATGACCATGGGTAAAATTAAAGGAACACAATTTTGCAATATTTTTCTAATTTTAAACAAATGTCCTCAGACAGAACACAACCTGTCTATGGGGGACTCCAGTGTGAAACAGAGATGTTGCTCTAATTTTATGGTATTTTTCAACTCTCAGTACTGTGTGACTCTGACGGCCGGTCCGGCTCTCTGTCTGCTGAAGTCCCGGCCAAGCCCCACGGAGGCAGGGCATCACACCACGGCCTGTACATGGACCCGCCTCCCTGCAGGTGGGGTGGGCAAGGTGACCTTTACTCTGCTGGGTCTGGAGCCTGGAGAACACACCCTGACCTTCACCCTGACAACCCAGTCAGGAGTCAAAGATGTTGTAAAAAAGAATCTGCGAGTGGTGGTATGTAACCTCTAAGCACAGCTTTGTACTGTACCTGCACCCTGAAGACTGGATGAACATGTTTTTCCTGCATTTTACAGAGTTTTACCTGTTGGTCCTGGTTTGTTCAGGTGCTGTTGAGGACATCGATAATGAAATTGCAAACTGTTACTGTAAATTTAAATCTAAATTATTTGGAAGAATTGTGCTCTGGTTCTAGAGATCCAGCAGAATAATGACAAACAATCCTCACCATCATTCTATTTTAAGATGTTTTTGATAAATACATACTCTACAGATTTGTAAACGAAATGTTTAGGCCTACCTTCTTCATGTGGTGCAAAGACTGGTCTCTTCTTGATGGTTCCTCCAGATCCTTTTCTTTCACTCTGGGTTTTCTGCTGCCTCACACAATCCTTTATTAGTTCGTAAGTGGGACCATCTTTCTGATGTTCTCCAGCATATTTGCTGTTTTGTCTTGGATGGTGAATCTAGAACTCACTAGTCCTTCGTCTTACCATAGAGTCTCAGGGCACTGAATTTAGGGTGAACCCCTCCGTGCATTTATATTGATGGCTTTGATCTCTCCATTCAGCTGTCTTCTCATGGCCTGCCTTAGTCACTGTAGGTACTTGGTTGTGGCTGACTTCTTTACAGTCTTATCAAAGTTGTTGTTTGCTTGTGAGTTCCAAAGGTATTTATAGCCATCTGAAACATTTCCACTGTTGGCTTTTGGTCTTTCAACTCATCTGGATGCAGTCGTCTTTCCTCTTCTGGATACCACTCTGCCACACTAATCCAATCCAATGTCCTTGCTGCGTATGCGGGTTATGTGGAGTGAGTTGTTGATGTCTTGCTCATTCTTGGGATACAGCTTGATGTTGAGGAGGTAACTGGTAGTGGCTTAATTTCTAAGTTGGTATCCAAAACCACTCCTTGGGATTCTCTGGCTGAGGGGGTTCAGACCTGTGCAGAGCATCATCTTGGTATACCCCACACTTGATGAGGACTCACTATAAAGACTAGATGTTGTGTAGTTCCAAGCATTCCAGGATCCGTGAATGCAGGATCGAGTCATAGGCTGTCCTGGAGTCAACCCAGGCAGTGGCAATTGTCTGTCTGGTCTTTCAGTCTTGAGTGACTGACAGGAGCTTCCATGAAGAGCATAGACATGTTATTGGTTGGTAGTTGGATATAATGGTCTGTTTCTGAGAGTCCTTCATGAACACGATACTCTAATTTTTAGACCGTTTAGACCGTTATGGACCAACAGCAGAATTTATCAATCTATTCTTGGACTCACGGGGAGTCATTATTGTGATTTAAGAACCTGTTCTGATGGGATCCATTTCCTGGAGTGGGTCAGGAGTTTGGTAGCAGGATTCTTGATGAGCTGAAGAAGCCTAGTTGATGTTTTTCCAGAGATCAGGAATGATCTGACCTACTGGGAATTAAGCCATGCAGCAGTTTCTCTGTTTTCTGTTTTGATAGGAAACCCTTTATTCTGGCAATGTGTGTAAGGTGATAGTAAGCTGATATAGTTATAGACTTTCAGAGGTTGTTGATGTTTAGGTTTGAGTCCAAAACACCAGACAGGTTCCTCTGGTTTCTGTCTTATTTACATAAAGTTGGAGGACATTCTGATCAATCCACACTTATATTATGGAAGCACCGGCTCAGTTAGGGTAATAGACTAGATTTATGCTGTGACAAGGAGAGATAAAGTAGTGTTCCATCCGCATACATACAGTATGGTGGGAGTGGCTACAGTACTGTATATTCAGAGCAAGGGAGATGATATAGATGTTAAATAAAAGTGAGCCGAGAATGGACCCTTGAGGAACCCCATATTTAGAATTTATGAAATGAGACAAAGCAGTCCCTGTCGGCCAAGCAAAATCTGAACCAGTTCAGATTTCTGGTCTTTCAATTAGTAAATTTAAGTCCAGCTGTGGACATTTTTTTTTCATTGCATATTGAATAGTTTCTGTACAAAGGATCTGATCAGAAAAGTCCAGCATACAAAGATTTGCTGGAACGACTGACAGAGAGAGAATAAACCACCTAAACTCAGTTGGATCTTATAATGTTTCGTTTGGTTTCCAGAGTAAAGCAAACTTTAAACTTACAGTTGTTGGTTTTAGGACTTTGACATTCTAGTTTTCCACAAATTGTGGACCTTCTACCCTCGTACAAATTTGCAGAAAAACAGACCATTTTAAATTTGAATGGAGGATGTTGGACATTTGGTCAGACTCAAGGTGGTTGCTCCATAAATGGGTGGATAACCGAAACCTAGATGATGGATCGTCCAACCAAAGCTTGTTCTTCAGGCCTCTAAAATCTGATTTTGTTTGTGTTTCAGCCTGAAGGAGTCAGACAGGAGGTGAACTCTGGGGGAACACTTGATCCTCAGGGACTCTACGGTAAGAAGTCTCCATCCTGGTGTACGACAGTTCCTCATCACTCGTCTAGAATCCTCACCATCATCATGTCCAAAGACACCTCACCTGTGTCCATCTGTCTTGAATCCTGTTGTAGGCTCAGAGAAGCGGACTGTGGTGCTGAAGAACACCCTGCCAGAAAACATTGTTCCCAACTCTGCTGTGGAGAGACTGCTGACCATCAACGGTGAGCTGAGGAACAAAAATGTGGACTGTGGAAGTTCTTCAGATCTCTGTAGAAATGATCAGATTGAAAATGTTTGTTTCTGTGGAACAGGCGAGCTTCCAGGAGAAGTCGTAGCTGTCATGCTGGACCCCGAGGGCCTCAAGCAGCTCCTCAACCTTCCTCCTGGCTCAGCAGTAGCAGAGCTCGAGGGACTCCTCCCACTCGTCCAGGTGTACCAGTACCTGGAGACGAAGGGCAGCTGGGTTGTCCTGGGAGAAGACATAGAGAAGAACTCTGGAGAGCTGAGGCAGAAGATCAGAGATGGTGAGATCTGCCGGGAAGCTGATGGTGGTTTCTTCTGGGGAAAAGGATGGTTTTACTCTGTGTGTGTCTTTAGGTCTGGTGGCGCTCACATCCTTCAGGAATGGAGACTCCAGCTACAGCATGTGGATGAAGAGTGACCCCAGCACCCTGTGAGTGAACCATCCATCCATCCATCCATCCATCCATCCATCATCCTGTGACCCAGTGACATTTTGTCCCTCTGCGCTGTCTGACAGGGTCACCACCGAGGTGGTCAGGACTCTATCTTTGGCCGACTCATTTGTCTCTGTGGACCATCAGTCTCTCTCAGACTCTGTCAGTTGGCTGATCCATAAAGCTCAGCAGGCGGACGGGTCCTTCGTTGAAAGATCTTCCACCAAGAACACCAGATTCATGGTGAGTCAGGCTCTGCCTGGGTTCATTTCTCATGTTCGATCGGGACGGGGGACCATTAAAATCACTGCCTGCTGTTTCTCAGGTTGAAGGGGTTGATAAAGTGGACCAGTCGGTTTACGTGACATCCTTGGTGCTGATAGCCTTACACCGAGCAACAAGCATCAGAGACCCGATCCTACAGCTCCGAGTAAGACCTCACTGGCTTATAATCCTCAGTGCGACCGAACGAGATGAAACATCTGGCTCAGGTCCGGGCACTGAGGTGGACATGGAAGGAGAACCATTTCTGTGGAGATCTGACCCTAAGTGTGGATCATTTTCTGGCTGGCAGACCTCATCACAAATCAATCTTCTTTCTTTCTCAGTCCCATGACAGAAGCAAGCATTCTGCAGCGAGCTACCTTTCCCAGCACGCCATGAACGTGAAGAGCATGTATGTGCGCTCGTTGGCGACCTACGCTTTGACCCTTCAGAACCCCGGCAGCATAGAGGTCACGGAGCTGCTGTCCTACCTGGAGCAGCAAGCTCGGCAGAAAGGTGTGTGACGTTGAAATGACTTAAAGTAACATCGGCGAGTCCTAAAACCCCGAGCTGCTCGGGAGAAATGCAGATTCTATACTTCGAACTGATTTTATTGGCTGGACGTTTGAAGGACTTCTGGGTTTGTTGATTCCTTCAGTAGATTTTGTTTTTTCTTCTGCTGTGTTTGAGTTTTAAATCTGACCAGATAGGCTGTTTCATGTTGCCAGTCTAACTCTCCAGGATTACACAGAACATTGACACAGTGGTGTTATGATGCGGGTGGCTTATGTGTGTCCAGGTAACCCGGTTTTGCTCCGGTACTGGCAGGAGCCCAGCGTGACAGCTGATTGGCTGAAGCCTGATAAAGCCAGTGGTCAGACGGTGGAGATGACGGCGTACGTCCTGCTGACCATGCTCCTCAAGGTGATCACCACTTCTCCATCAGAACTCGGTTACAATCTTTTAAATTTAAACCTTTATGATCATTTCCACTGTATTCCTCACTGGGTAGTTTTCCCTTCTGCCTGTAGAGGGCAGTATTTCAAAAGAGGTCCACCTGTAGACCATGAAGTGAACCTTCAATAGAAAGGCTTGACTTCCTCCTGGACATCTGAACATGAACTAACATTGAAATTCAATAGAAATAATTTAATTTTTCTGTCCTAATTTCTCCGATCTGGAGTTATCTTCTGTTTTTCAAAATAAGAGTCTGAAAAGAAAGAGTTGGGATTTTTTTTTCTCTTTTAAAGGAGCAAAAAAATATCCATCATTAAGGGGAACAATTATTCCAACTATCTGTAAGCACTGAGTCAAAAACAGGGAAAAGTGGACAGATAATGGAAAATAAATGAATTAAAATGCTTCCGTAATGTATTACATGAAACAGTAAAATCCCTTTCAGCCTGTAAATGAACATCAGATTTCCTATAAAGATCCTATTTTATGCTATTTTCAGAGCGATAGACCCATGTATGATAAAATATTACAGTAGGCACTATGGAGACGTCATTTGTTCTGAAATATAAGTTATTTTATTGAAACAATCTTCAACGTGGAAAGAAAACGCTCTCCAGAGTGAGTCCCACCCATTTCATGTCGTAACCCCAGAGCCCAGCAAACAGCTCCATCTTCTCCCACAATTAGTAAAACAACATTAAGTCAGGAGATCAGACAGCCGGTGGGAAGAGGACCGAGAATGTTTTTACCATGTTGTTCACACAGCTTCAGTATTGGTTGACTCAGCTTGGGAACTAAACGATTCAAATGTCAAGAATCGATTTAATTCCGATTCTCAAGAGTCAGAATCGATTATCACGATCCGATCTGCTCCAGTTTGACATTGATACGGGTCGGCGCTGTTAAAAACGATTTTTTGAATTGTTACATTAATTATGTGGCTGTAATGCAATGACGCAACACTTGGTGAGTAACAGTTTACTGGGAAAAACCTGAGCCTTAAAATGGCCGTCTGGACTTTTCCTTCCTATTCTAGCTGTAAAAAAGGGGCAAACAATGTTAAACCATTAAACCGATTTTTGGACTTGTGAATCGATTTGATTCTTAGAATTTTTATAAGAATCGAACCAGAATCGATTTTTAAAATTTGTTTTCAACACAGCACTATTGGGAACCATTCAGCTAACGGTTAGCGGTTAGCATTTTGGTGTCACTCACTGCTCCACCTGGTGGTTTTACAGTTGGAACGGCACCGGTTTGAAGAAATAATGGGTCAGAAAATCCACTGGATTCATAAAGCAGTCATCTGTAAAACGATGGTCACGGACAAAAACATTCTGGCTCGGTTCTTGTGAACTCCCCAATATAAACTCCAACCGTTTCTGGCGAGGAAACTCTTCTTTTGGAAGGCTGAACAAACTCCTGTACGTCTCACAGTGGAAAAACAGCATTTTTGCATTCTAGGCATGTCTCAAAGTGGAGAGTAGATGAGAAAGACACTACTTCACAGCAGCAACTCCGAGAGAGCGGCCGTGAGTGTTTACAGTACAGGGGAGGAGCGGGGCAGAATGATGTAAATATGCCCCGTCCAGCCGTTTGGAGGATCAGCAGCAGATCTGCAGCTCAGAGAGCTGGATTCATGGGTAAAGCCAAAAACCACTTTGGGGATATTTTTGATGAGGAAATAATAATATAACACGGTGAAAAGCTGAAAACAGTAGATTTTGCCAGATATAGACCCTTTAAAGGAGGCCAGGTGTTCCTGGTGGAGGTTCTCCACATGATCTCCAGATTGATGCCATTTAATAGTTCTGTAGTTCTCTTCTCTGTCTGTAGAGGGCACTGCTACCTCAGTAATAACAGTTAAATCATATGAACTGGACCAGTCACTTCTTCTGTGTTTCAGGGAAGGATTCATTACGCCAACCCCATCATAAGCTGGCTGACTCAGGATCAGCACTACGGAGAAGGTTTCTACTCTATCAAGGTAACGTTGGTTAAACGGCACCTCCAGTGGAGGACACAGAATTCCTCTTCTTCTCCTACTTCTTCGTCTTCTTCTTCTCCTATGCCAGGACATGGTCTTGACTCTGGAGGCCATAACGGAGTACAGCAGGGTTGTCCCTAAAGCCACGCTCAACCAGGAGATCAACATCCGCTACAACAGGAAAGGAGCCCTGACACGCGTCCACCTGAGCCAGAGCCGACCTGTGGCCACGCCCATCCAGGTGAGACAGAAGCGACTTGGGGCAGATGGGTCGACACCTCCAGCAGGGTCACTGACTTCTTTTCTTCTTCTGTTTCTAACAAAGATAACAAAGAACGATGACATCATTGCGTCCACCGGTTATGGCAAGGGTGTGTCCAGCGTGAAGGTGGGCGGGGCTTATAGTGGTTGGCCTACAGGTGAAATGTCCTCCCAGTAACCGTCCCGTCTGTGTTTGCAGCTGAAGTCTGTTTACTACCAGACCACGGCGTCCACCCAGACCACATGTAACTTTGACCTCACCGTCGAGCTGGTCGGACCCGGCGTCTCCAGCAGTACGTCTCTCACCTGGATTCAAGGAAGCTCGTTTTGATTGTTTCTGCTCCTTCACCTCATGACCTTCCTTTCCTCCTCAGATCCAAGCATGGGTGCTCCTCACCTGGTCGCCTGCGTGAAGTAAGAAGTTAAAACCACCACCAGTCATCTCAGATCCTGCAGCAGCTTTGTGGTGGATGCTGTGAACTTTGTGTTTCAGGTACAAACCTCCTCCGAACGAGGTGAGCACAGAGTCCCTTCTGACCGTGATGAAGATCCAGCTGCCCACAGGTGTGGAGCCTTACCTGGAGGACCTGAGACAGGTAAACCCAGGCGTATCACATCACTGAACAAGGAAGTCAAATCTGTGCTAGACTGGGTGCAGCAAATTCCACTGATATTGAATGTTGCGAAGACCAAGTGCATCGTGATTGCTTCAAGACGTTCTCTCAGAAGTAACCCGGCGTTAAAGTTACTGTAGGGAACGAGTCTCTCAAACAAGCACATGAAACTAAACTTTTGGGTTTTACTATTGACAGTCAACTGGCTTGGAAACAGCATTTGAATAAGATTTCAGTCAAAATGGGAGGCGTCATCAAAAGATGTGCACCATTTTTGAATCAGTCTGCACTGAAACAGCTTACACAAGCGATTTTATTATCAAACTTGGATTATTGTCCCATAGTTTGGTCGAATGCAACTTTAGATTGCTAGATAGTTTCTGCAACTACAGAAAATTCAAAACAGAGCTGCACGATTAGTATTAAAAAGGGATTATAGGGCAAATGTGAGAGAAATGCACACTGAATCTAACTGGCTATTTGTGAAGGACAGGTTGTTATATTCACAGCTCATTTTTATTTGGAAGCTCATGGAGACTCGAACGGCAGCCATTTTATATAAGTTCCTTGAATTTAGCCAGGACAAGCGTGTGTATGACACCAGACATGCTATAGGAGGTAATAAAGTGAGATCTAAATGCTTTAAAACATACAGCAAAGTTTGAGTGGAATCGCCTTCCAAAGCTGATCTCTCATGTTGGTAGTATAAATGCATTTAAAATGCATTTAAAAAGAATACTTATGTAGTAATGTGGGTGGAGGAACGTATTAAGTTTAGAGTGAAAGTCAAGCATTTTATGATAAAAATTAAACATTGGTTAGGTGGGTCATGGATGCCTTGGTTTCACGAAGTTATATGATGTAATATCATTCACACTATTGTGTTTCTGTTTCTCTATTTATTCCACGTTATTCCGTCAGTTTTTGCTGTTTAATAACTTCCGCATACTTTCAGCTCTTTCAGCCCTTCTGGTATCATAACGTTCAGCTCATTCAGGACATTCCTGCTATGATTTTTCTCGTCGATATCTTCTACCATTTTCAAGTAATTGATCATTTTTATTGATTTTTTGGTCCCATTGAAATGAATGGCAATTCCTGAAAATTCTACAAAAACGTCCGCCTCTTTCAGCTTTAATAGCTCCTTCATACTTTCAGCTAGAAACATGATTAAAACTTACACTTAGTCACAACAGATTGGGCTGTTACAGTATTATTCAGAATTTGTACATCTTTTACCATTTTTGAGATGTGATCGATTGAAAAACATTCATATTTTTCAGCTCTCAGGCTTTTTATAATGGGTTGCCCCGGCAACGGCTCAGAGTGTGCACTCTGGTTTTCAGAAGTTCTTCTGACTTCAAACAAATTCTTGTCACGCATTCAGCTTTTATTATTTTCCAACAAAGTAAACAGAATATGGTGGGAAAGACTGTTAGCTTTAAGCCGATGTGACCAGGCAGCCATTTTAACTTTCTTAAGCACTTTACTGTCCAACTTTATACATATTTCCTTCAGCTGAAGCTTCAAAAAGGAGATTTTCAGCTATTTCTAATTATTCTCAACAATTTTAAGAGCATTTACAGCCAATAAGTTCAACATTACAGCATTCACACAGCTGCTATGCAAATAACAGCTTTTTCTAGTTGTTCATTGTGTTGATGGTTATGTTATTATTATTATGATTATTGGGATGTGATGATGATGCTGAGGATAAGGAGGATATTCGTTTGTGTATTATAAAGTGTATTTTGTTTTTTATTGTTTGTTTTCTGTCATGTAATCTTTTTATGTATTTTATTGTAAGATTTTGTGAAGTTGTATAAATAGCTTGCTGCAGCTAATGGGGTTCCTAAAATGAAACGAACAAACAAACTGTGTGGACCTGCGGTGGGTCCGGTTTTGAGCCGGGAAGGTAGAGAATTGTTGAAGAGCTGCAGCAGAAATGAAGCTTCTGTTCAACATTCACCAACCTGTAGTTTCTATGAAAGATTAGGTTTATTGAAGCCATTGTTTAAACTGGGACGTTTGATTTTATAAACATTTGTGAAGCTTCTGTGTTCATGTTGAACTTTTCTTCTTCTGTAGTTCAGAGATGGAGAGTATGCGGTCATCTCCCACTACGAGGTCCAGGGAGACACCGTCGTCATCCAGATGGACTCGGTGAGTATTTCTCTGGGTCCGGTTTGTTCCTGAGTCAGGTTGGTCCATCCTTTAACTCACAGCTTCAGCTCTCTGAAGGTTCCAGCACACCGTGTCATCCATGCTGAGGTCTGGGCTTTGACTTGGCCATCACAGCACCTTGATTCCTCTCCGTTTCAGCCATTCTGTCGTAGACCGTCAAACACGTTGATCTACTGAAAAGGTCTTGGTCCACTCAGTGACTGAAAGGTTCCCGGGTCTTGTTTCCCATATCACCACTCCTCCACCACCATGCTTGACCATTGGTAGAAGGTGTCTGTGCTGATCTGCTGTGTCTGGTTTCCACCATCCTGGTCCAGCATCTCCTCTCTGGTCTCCTCTATCCCAGAAGTCTTGTCCACCATACAGATTTAGCTCTGCTAGCCTGCCGCCATCTTGTTTCTCCTTCAACCCTTCCAGCAGCCATGCTCGTTCAGGGTCTTGACCTTTAACCTGCTAACTGAGGCCTGTAGAGACTGAGATGGAGTTTCTGCTCATTTCTCTGAGCTTCCCGCTCTGACGTTGGGCTGAACTTGCTGGGACGATTGAGATGTTGTCCTCTCTGGAGGACGATGGACTTCAGGAGGTTTGGAGATGACCTTTGACCCTTCCCAGGTGGATGGGCAGCAACAGTTTTTTCTCTTGGGTCATTGCTGATGCAGAGTGAGGACCTGAATACTCCAGAACATCAAACGAACAGAATCAAAGGTTCTCCCACTGATGACTGATGAAGATCAGAGTTTTAATCTATTTTTCCATCTTTTGGAAACTCAGGTTCCCTCAGAGGTCTTCTTGTGTGTCGGATTTCGGGTCAGAACCAGGTTCAAGGTGGTTGGCGCCACTGAGTCCCTGTTAACAGTGACAGAACCTCAGCACAAAGGTGAGCCTGCAGTGAATGCTGGGAAATGTAGTTTCTTTTCAGAGCCTCGTTGTAGTCATATTAAAGCTTTGCTTTATGTTTTTGGTCAGTCTATAGATGAACTGAGGTTATTGTGACCCGTTACCCAACATTAGCTGAACACAGCGTTAACCAGAACCAGCCAGCATCCACTGCCGGATGCTCGCTGGAAAACAAGACAAACATCTTAGATTTTCAGAAGGTTGTTAACAATGTAGGTGTTATCAAGTATTTCATGTATTCACTGCTTGTTAGTCTGATAAAGGTTGGATATTTGTGTGGCCCAGATGGATTCTGTTCTTCATTCATTTGATTTAATCATTCAACCCATCATAAATCTCCATACTTAGCCTTTACTTGGGTTTTAAAAGGAATTAGCGGAGGTGGGTAGAGTGCAAAAATGAAAGTAGCACTACTTCAACATATTTTTAGTCATGCAAAAAGTACAACGTAGTAATGCAAAAAATGACTCAAGTAAGAGTAAAAAGTATTTGGTAAAAAAGGCTTCTCAAGTACTGAGTACCTGAGTATTTGTTCTTAGATCATAACTTATGATTTGATGCTTAAAAACTATGTAACTGGACAAAGATATAAAGTTATGTGCAGATTCTAAAGACTAAAATAAATAGAAATACATGACATCATTGTAAAATAACAAATTTGAGTAGAAACATGTTTCCAAATCAGTGTAGTGAAACTAATGAAACAAATAGTTACAGTAGGTAATGTATACATGTAAGGTAACAGCCTCAGCAGATAGAAAATAATGTTGAATGATGATGAAGCTTCTGTAGAAACCAAGAGGTCTCACTTTAACATGAACTGTTTGTGTGAGTCTGAAGCGGTAAAGTTACTCTCTGTGGTTAGAGGAGCCAGAAACTTTAACCAATGCGCCATCAAAAATATTACTCAAGTAAAACTAAAATATACTCCAAAAGTTTTTTTTCAAAAAGTTACTGAAGTAAATGCAACTGGTTATTACCCTCCTCTGGGAATTAGAACTTTCCAGGTATGATGTCCAACACATGCAGACCTACATGGATCCCACTTTTCCTCTACAGTTGTCCTGCAGTTCATATGGGGCCATCTTGTTAGCTGAGGTCGGTCACATATTGGACCCTGTTCGTAGTCCAGATGGAAATTGTTTCATCGAACGAATTTCATGGCATCTTTTTCTTACATATGATCAGATTTCCAAGCTTTGTGTTTTTCAGCAGTGAACATATTCAAAGTGTGACTGTTTCCAGGCAGCCTGTGCACCAAACAGTTCTCCAACGAACAGCAGAAGTTGCAGCGCCTCTGTGTGGGCGAACAGTGTCAGTGCATGACGGGTAAGGCGGGTTTTCGGCTCTGATTGGCTGGCCCCAGCAGCCGACCTTTGGTATGAACTGTTGCTCTGTGTGTTGCTGTGCAGCTGCTTGTGCGTCCTACAGAGGAAGCATCGACTCTTCCCTGACTGACGTCAGACGCACAGACGAAACCTGCCAGCCTCACATCAAATACGGTGAGAGGGATGTTTGAGCTCTAAAAGCCTTCTGGGCTGTTTATTGGTTAGTTCTTACTGCAACATTATTAACAAGAGTAGTGATCGCATTGTTACGTTGCATTAAAGCTAGAAATGTTCTGGGGTTTTTATGCATTTCTACACATCTAAACTACTGGAAGCTATAAATGAAGTTCTGGTGCTGCTCACCTTTGAGTCCCTGAGTGTCACCTGATCCCATCGATGTTAAAACACCAGGAGCTCAGAAGACTGCAGGCATGTAAAGATTCAACTTTAGTAATGGCATAAAATATGGTTTATTAATTTAGCAGTGAAAAAATGCTCTCAGCTCAACATCAGGAAGGACGACCTGTGACAGGAACTAAAAGCTCTGGGAGGAACCACGTTTAAACGCTCCTCACGGCTGAGCTTCAATGTTTACAGTAAAGCATCATGCAGCTGGTAGCAGGACCTTGTTCTGGGATAAACTGTACCCTGGTCTTCTGTTATCACCCCTGTAAATGAAGGGGAAATACATGAGGGGGTAATAATGTCCCCAGGACTTCACCCTGAGGTGGGAACGACTTTATTCTGCAGAGCTGAGACCTTGTTTGAGGCTAAATGAGGGTATGAAATGGGACTGGGATTGAGAAGCTGTTTCAGAGTCACATCGACTTTCTGCAAACATCTGAAAAAAAACAACAGTTTACAAGAAGAAACACTGAATATCCTGGAATGGTCAGTCGGTCAAATCTGATTAGGTATTTTTCTTGGAAGCTGAAATGTGTTGTTAGAAAGCTCAGCTACGGATCTGTGTTCCTGATTGAGACGCTGCTCTGACTCAGAGCCCACCTCACGTTAGGATCATTCAAACCAGATGAGCAGAAGATGAAGCTGATCATGTCTCCTGTCTGCTGCAGCCCTCAAGGTGACGGTGAAGTCCTCAGCAGCAGAGGGAGACTTCATGACCTACACAGCCACCGTAGCTGAACTCCTGAAGAAGTCTGAAGGTGAGAAACTCAGTTTGTCCCTGATAATATCAACCCATAGACCCACTGCATGTTAATGTTTACTTTCTGAGTCTGAAAGTCCACTGAGCAGGACAGTGGAGACCAGGAAGTCGCTGATAAATCACTCAGTCCAACATCAATACTGCATCTTGAGACAACAGCTGTTCCATCCAAATTATTAGAAAACCTGTTTATTCGTGGATTTTTCTGTAGAGCATACATAAAATATTTGAAAATGCCGCATGAGTTTAGAGATTGCTACTTGACATGCTATTGGCTGGCATTTGCGAAGCATCCAATCCTGGAGCACCATCCATATTGCTTGATGCTGATTGGCTGAACCCCCCAAGACCGGAGATAAAGAAGACTGAGGCCGTGTTCACATGTAGTCGGGTTAAAAAACAAGAATATTCTCACCTCCTCTTTAGAAACAAACAATCTCCGTCCACACCTAACTGCATTAATGCGTTGTTAAGAACGTTTACAGACATGCCAAACCTGTAGGGGGCAGTAGTTCCCCCAAATCCTGTCCACTCAGAGAAACTTTCTATGTTCTAACTTCTACATGTAACTGAGGTAAAAACAAGCAAACAAAAAGCGCTTGGACAATCGATGATGCTGACACTCTGAGGGCATAAATGCTGTTTCTGAGTGGAAACATGTCGCACATGTGATGTCGGAGCATTTCACCTAAAACCTAAAACTTCGACTATATCTGTCCACATGCAAAACGCTTAAAACAGAGAAAATGCAAATCTTCACTTTGGAATTTTTAAAAAGAATCGTTTTCGGTGGCATAAATCTGCGTGTTCGTGTGGATGACGGGCGAAACCGTAGAAATATATCTTCGTTTTGTGAGATACTTGGCTACCTGTGGACAAGGCATGAAACTGTTAGCTACTGCAGTAGAGCCCAGACAGTTTCCACTGTCCGTATTAATGAATTTTAAGGTATATTTGGTTTTGAACTATTAAAACAGGTAGTCAGGAGCGTTTTAAGGGGAGGTCTCAACTATTTGCAGATTTGAGCTCTTCTGGGTTTGCCGTCATCCCTAACTGCCCCCAAACACTACAGGTCCACTACAGTGGTGGCTTGTCAATAGAGGGCGCTGGGGCGCCGCCCCCATCAAAATTCCTGAAATATATATGTATACAATAATGATATAAAAATCAAACAAAAAAATCAAATAGTTTACTCATACAATGTAAGTAGCAAGAGCCTTAGCATTTAATAAACACTGGCTTTAATCGGTTAACTATTTTCTTTATCATGTTTGTCAATAAGTTTCATGTGATAAGGACGCTGGACGGATGGATCTCTATTTGAATCTTAATATTTTTGGACAGCATGTGACCTGAAGCTGGTCTCTAATTGGTTTCTTAAAAAATCTCCTCCATACGCAGGTCGCTGCGTCCCTGGCGAATCACAATTGGATGCATGTTATTATATCCAATCTGATTGGTTCTCGTCACCTGTCATTCAACTCATGGCTCTTTGCCATTAGCGGGAGTACGTGGGCGACACCGTGACGATTGCGCGAAAACCTTGCTAGGCTAATCATATTCGTAGAGAGAATGGTAGAAGTTAAACCAAATTCTGTCATGAATTTACAAAAAAACTCTTTCAACTTTATTCAACTATTTACTTCCTTCTCTGTGGGCCTTGAGTGAGTTCACATAGTGTAACTGTTCAGCGCTTCTGGGTTGTACGTCACACGCATCACACACATGACCAGCGTCGGCCAATAGATAGCCTATGTGTATGTGCTGTATAATAACAGCATTCAGTGAACTTACAGTCTCACATCTTCCTCCTGCTCCACATGGAACTGAAATCATCGCCTGCTTGTTTGCAGTCAAACAGTGGGATTCCTGCAGAGGTTCTTGTAATGAGGTTAAGGATTTTTGCCTCGGACAGACGACTTCTCATGGAGGGTTTAGATGTTGTTCTAGAGGCTGAATCCGCGCTCCGCTGCCACAATAGAGACTGGCATTAAGCTCCACTTCAGCCAGATTTTTTAAATCAGGAAACATTTCTCCAGTTGAAGCAATTAGAAGGACTATCCGAAAAGAGGAAATCCGGCAGCATGCGCGGCTTCGGGCGCCTTGGAGCGCTGTCAGCTCTCGGTTTGCAAGACGCATTAAGTACGGTGTTCAGGTCTGAGATGATATTCAGATCCTCACGTGGGAATCTTTTTTCCGATTTAGTTACCTGAACTCCGGGCATAAAGTTTTAACATTTCTGTGCGTCTTCACCAAGTGGTCAGAGGTGTGAAAACGAATCTGTCCGATTTTTCCTTCACTGTTCTAAGAAATCGGTCAAATACAGAAAATATTTGGTTTCTGTGACCCCTAACTGTGACTCACAAATATGTGAAGCATGACCAGAGCTGCAGGTGAATAAGCTCGTTAGATTTGTTATCCGTTCATCTCAAGGGAAACACTGCAACCTGTTTGATTTAAAGATGAGTTGAGTAGATGTCTTATATCCTATTTATCCAATTAATGCCCCCCAAGCAACCTCACACCCTCCAGTCAGGAGCCTGAAATCTGCCACCAAATCTAATCACCTGTCCTGTGCTGCAGACTTTGAAGCGGTGAATGTAGGGGACGACGTGGACCTGGTGAAGAAGGCCACCTGCAACAGTGTGGACCTGCAGAACAACAAGCAGTACCTGGTGATGGGATCCAGCGGGTCAGAGGTCACACACGGTGGCAGCTCCAAGTCAGTGTCTCTTCACCTTCGTCTCTCCTTACGTTGCACTTCAGGTTTGTTGAGGAACTCACCTGTCGTGTGTCTGCATCCCGCAGGTATCGCTTACCTCTGGACTCAGAGGCGCTGGTGGAGCTCTGGCCCACAGAATGTAGTTCTCCAGAGTGTCGGGACTACAGATCCCACATGACGACTTATGCTCTAGACCTGCAGCTGTATGGCTGTCCCTGATCAGCTGACCAACTTGTTGTGTAACACTGACTTCATGATCAAGTAGACAATAAGCTGTTTTCTGAGGACACAGTTCAAATGGAAATGGATATGAGGCTCAGTAAACCAGCAGAACTCCATTAATAAAGGCTGTTTTTCTAGTGTTGGAAAATAAATGTGTTGTTTTGTGAACAAATTATGATAAAACGCCTTATTTTGTTATTTTGCAGTTATTTTGTTTTATGGTCTTTGCAGTTAAATCTACGATTTTTATCAGGATATTTCATAGAGAATAAACATTGTCTTTGTAAACATTCTCTGAAGGTTGCTTCTACTATTGTGATTTCAGACATTTTTTATTCAAAATACACCATCTAAACAAAACTAAATCACCAAACTTCATAACTCTGCATTGATGGCCTAACAATTTTTGGATGAATTTTTTTACAAAGTTATGCCAGAAAATGTCTGAAAATACTGGGATTAATCAGTATATGTCCAGAAGTCAACAAGCCCAACTCAGGGCAGCTGCTCCTGATTAGCTTTTCACCAGCTATTGGCTGGACCTCCTCCTTCACACACACAAGGTCAGGGTCAAGGTCAATTTTATTTATATAGCACATTTACAGTAGCACAAGCCGCCCCAAAGTGCTGAACAAGGCACAAAAAAACACAAGCAGTAAAACAATCAGGAGTAAAAACATAAAACAAGATAAGTACAAAACGATTAATCACAATAAATAAAACTATTACATACTGTTTAAAATGCTAAAATCAACCTGCATTAAAAGCCGGATCAAAAAGATGCGTACCTCTTTTGTTGGTAGGATTTAAACCACTGAAGGACAGTACCTCGGAGACCAACTCATAAGCTTCCTTCACTCACCTCTATGGCGGCCAGTCATCATCTTGCTTATGACGCGTAGCTCCGAATCCGCTCCGGCGCATCCCACCAGAGCGCAACCCAAGCTCCAGCTACTGCCTTCAGCTAGGAGTTTACCAAAACCCATCGTCCTTTCCCTCTGGTCATCCTGCGTTTGGAACATCCGACTTCCCAGCAGTGTTCTCTGTCCTACCACTGCTGCCTGACAATATATGGGGGTTTCGCTCAGTGGTGGAGCATTTGACTGTGAATCAAGAAGTCTCTGGTTAAACTTTGTATGATCCCTTTATTACGTTTTGGCACTTTCTCTGGGAAGTATAAAAGGAAAACGTTTCTGTCAATACGTGTGCGTTTGAGTGCAAGCTTGCTGACAGAGAAGTATAAACTAGGTTTAGATCTACAATTCATCCTTCGATTGTAAAGTGATTGATGAATAGCTACTTCCCTGGTCGATTTCTGCATGTTGGGCTCGGGATCTGAAAATATTGAGTTTGTTCCATGTGTATGGTTATGACTCAGTGGTAGAGCATTTCACTGCATATGAAGAGGTCCCTGACTCAACTCTGGATACCGTGATGTCTGTTAACTTTGTGTCCCCGAAGGGAACCAACTCTAGATACTTATTGCCAACATCAATTGATATCAATTCAATTCAGTTTATTTATTTAGCGCCAATTCACAACAGATGTCATCTCAAGGCACTTAACAAGAAGTCATTTCAATACATTTATACAAACATTCCAATCAGTTAAAAAGTTTCCTATTTAAGGAATCCCAGCAGATTGCGTCAGTCATTGGCGTGAGGTTGGGCCCCGTTGATGCAGACTTTCCAACCACAGCAATCCTTCAGCAATCCCTCCTACTGAGCAAGCATGTAGCAACGGTGGAGAGAAAAACACTGAGAGAAAACAAAGTTAACAGTCGAAATAGCAGAATGTACTGTAATACAACTGGAGAGTAGTAGGAGAGAAAAGTAGCAGAGTGAAGAAAATTGGTAAGTCTGTCCTCCAGCAGTCTAAGCCTATAGCAGCATAACTACAGAGATAGCTCAGGATGACCTTAGCCACTCTAACTATAAGCTTTATCAAAAAGGAAAGTTTTAAGCCTGGCCTTAAAAGTAAACAGAGTGTCTGCCTCACGGACTAAAGTTGGGAGCTGGTTCCACAGGAGAGGAGCCTGATAACTAAAAGATCTGCCTCCCATTCTACTTTTAGAAATCCTAGGAACTACAAGTAAACCTGCAGTCTGAGAGCGAAGGGCTCTGTTAGGAACATATGGACCAATCAGATCTCTGATGTATGATGGAGCTGATTATTATGGGCTTTATATGGAAGAAAAAGAATCTTAAATTCTATTCTATATTTAAAAGGGGGCCAATGAAGGGAAGCTAAAACAGGAGAAATGTGATCTCTCTTTTTAATATTCATCAGAACTCTTGCTGCCGCATTTTGGATCAACTGAAGGCTTTTAATGGCATTTTGTGGACTTCCTGATAGTAAAGAATTACAGTAGTCCAGCCTTGAGGTAACAAATGCATGGACTAGTTTCTCAGCATCACTCCTGGACAGGATGTTTCTAATTTTTGCAATATTCCGGAGGTGAAAGAAGGAAATCCTAGAAACCTGTTTAATATGGGATTTACATGTCAAGTCTTGGTCAAAAATAACGCCGAGGTTCTTTACGTTATTACTGGGGGCCAATTTAATGCCATCCAGATGAAGTGATTGACTAATCAGTTTCTGTTTTAGAACTTCTGGTCCAAAGACGGAAACTTCTGTCTTGTCAGAATTTCAAAGAAAAAAGTTTAGATTCATCCATGTTTTTATGTCTTCCAGACATGCCTGTCATCTACCTAACTGACTGGGTTCATCAGGATTTATGGATAAATATAGTTGTGCATCATCTGCATAGCTGTGGAAATTTGTCCCATGCTGTCTAATGATTCTACCAATTGGAAGCATATATATGGTGAACAGAATTGGTCCAAGCAGAACCCTGTGGAACTCCACAAGTAACCCTTGAGAGTGAAGAAGATTGATCATTTAGATGAACAAACTGGAAATATGATTTAAACCAGCCTAGTGCTGTTCCTTTGATCCCTGCAACATGTTCAAGCCTTTCTAAGAGAATATTATGATCGACTGTGTCAAAAGCAGCACTGAGATCTAACAAAACCAGAACAGACACCAGTCCATTATCTGAGGCCATGAGAATATCATTAGTAACCTTCACCAGTGCTGTTTCAGTGCTATGATGAGCTCTAAAACCTGACTGAAACTCTTCAAACAGCTCGTTACTGTTTAGATGCTCACAGACTTGATTAGCAACAATTTTCTCAAGGACTTTGGATAAGAAAGGAAGGTTAGATATAGGTCTGTAATTCACTAAGTCATCTTGATCAAGGGAAGGTTTCTTGAGTAAAGGTTTAATTACAGCTATTTTAAATTCCTGTGGTACGTATCCGTTTACTAAGGATAGATTCATCATATCCAAAATGGGGCCAGGAACCAAAGGGAACACTTCTTTAAATAATTTGGTTGGGATTGGGTCCAAAATACAAGTTGAAGGTTTAGATGAGGCTAATATTTTTGATCATTCCGAAAGCTCGACTGAATCAAAACAGCCTAAGCACAACTGAGGTTCTACAGTTCTTTCCGATGCTGCCTCATTTACTGAGGAAGAAGTAATCATGTTTGGGAGGATGCCAATGATTTTATTTTTAATAGAATTAATTTTATTTATGAAGAATCCCATAAAATAATTCACTGCTAAGAGCTGGGGGAATAGTTGGCTCAACAGAGCTATGACTCTGTGTAAGTTTGGCAACTGCACTAAAAAGAAACCTTGGATTGTTTTTAGTGGCCTCTATTAATGATGATAAATATGCTGTTCTAGCTTGTTGAAGGGTCTTTTT
Organism: Valencia hispanica; assembly: GCA_963556495.2. Classification (NCBI taxonomy): domain Eukaryota; kingdom Metazoa; phylum Chordata; class Actinopteri; order Cyprinodontiformes; family Valenciidae; genus Valencia; species Valencia hispanica. The sequence goes on along the minus strand of OY747704.1, from coordinate 59,327,970 downwards.
ATACAGCAATAGATTGTTATTCCAGGTTAAATAGGAATCCTCTAGATGTGTAGAGCGCCATTTTCTCTCCAATTTCCTAGTATTCTGCTTTAAAGTACGCAACTCTGCGTTAAACCAAGGAGTCAGCCTCTTATAGCTAGCCACTTTCTTTTTTAAGGGGGCTACACTATCTAATGCCAAACGCAATGAGGACGTAACGCTGTGAACCAGACCATCAATTTCTGAAGGGTTAGAGTTAGAATTGCTGCCATCCACTGTGTTACTCTGAGACACTGAGGAAAGTAAGAATGGAACAGATTCTTTAAAAATTGTTACAGCATTGTCTGATAAAGCTCTACTATAATGAAATTTTCTTTCAGATTTAAGATGGTCAGTTAAAGTAAATTCAAAAGTTATCAAGAAGTGGTCAGACAGGACCGGGTTATGTGGGTGGACTGTTATTTCCTCACACTCAATACCGTATGTCAGTACAAGGTCCAAAGTGTGTTTACCCGAGTGGGTCGATCCCTGTACGTTTTGAGTAAAGCCAATTGAGTCTAAAATAGCATTAAAGGCTGCATTTAGGCTATCACTTTCTGTATCCACATGAATATTAAAGTCCCCCACTATAATGACCCTATCAGTATTTAATACTAAATCAGATAAAAAATGTGAGATCTGATCCAAGAATTGAGAGTAAGGGCCTGGTGGACGATACAAAACCACAAACAAAAATGGTCTTAATGTTTTGCAACTTGGATGAGGAAAATTAAGGGTTAGATGTTCAAAAGAACTGTAGCTATCAATTGGTCTGGGACTAATTAGTAAATCAGAATGAAAAATGGTTGCAACTCCTCCTCCTCGCCCAGTATTTCTAGGAATGTGAAAATTTAAATGACTGGAAGGAGTTGACTCATTTATACTGACATAATCCTCCTGCTGCAACCAGGTTTCTGTGAGACAAAACAAATCAATGTGATTATCACAAACCAAGTCATTTACTAACAAAGTCTTTGAGGAGAGAGATCTTATGTTTAATAAACCACATTTAATAGATTTATTTTTCTGTTCAGTCAAAGTCGTATTTATTTTTATGAGATTTCCATAATTTACTTTTGTTGGCTTAATTTTTAATCCATTTAATTTTGGCCGTGGGCAAGACCCTGTTTCTATAGGGTAATGGGTGGGTAACAGTACAGAAGCAGCAGAGAGGTGGGTTAAACTAAGACTCTGCTTCCTGGTCTGGACCCTGGGTTGTCACTGTTTTGGAGGACTAATAAATTTGTCCATATTCCTAGAAAGAAGAGCTGCTCCATCCAAAGTGGGATGGATGCCGTCTCTCCGGATCAGACCAGGTTTTCCCCAAAATGTTCTCCAGTTATCAATGTAGCCCACATCGTTTGCAGGACACTACCCAGACAACATTGATGGAATGACAGCATGCGGCTAAACATGTCGTCACTGGTCCGATCAGGCAGGGGACCAGAAAAGATTACCGAGTCTGACATTGTTTTGGCAAACTTACACACCGAAGGAACACTAATTTTAGTGACCTCCGATTGGCGTAACCGGGTGTCATTACCGCCAGCGTGAATAACAATCTTACTGTATTTACGCTTATCTTTAGCCAGCAGTTTCAGGTAGGATTTGATGTCGCCCATTCTGGCCCCTGGCAAACATTTGACTATGGTCAATGGTGTCTCTAATGCCACGTTTCTGACTATGGAGCTGCCAATTACCAGGGTCGGCTTCTCAGCGGGTGTGTCGCTGAGCCGGGAAAATCTGTTAGAAACGTGGACCGGTTGGTGGTGGCCCGGGGGCTGGGTCCTAGAACTATGCTTCCTACGTACCGTCACCCAGCCGGCCTGAGGTCCCGGCTCCGCGGGCTCTACCGGAGGACAGCTAGGGGGTTCTATCCTTGTTGGCTCCGCGCTGGCTAATGGGCTTCAGCAATCTGCTGGTTTTTCAACAGCGCGGAGCCGTGCTTCTAATTCCGATACCCTCGCCTCCAAAGCTACAAAAATATTACATATAATACAGTTACCATTATCACTAAAGGAGGCAGGGAAGTAACTAAACTTCTAACAGAGAGAGCAAGAGAGAAGAGTTAGAAACAGGAGAGAGAAGAGTAGCCATAGCCGCATTGAAGCTAAGCTAACTAAGCTAGCGAGACCTTACCACCCCAAGAAAAGCTGTGTGAAACACAAGGAGTTCCCAAAACGTAAAGTACACCACCACAAAACGTGTGTTTTAGTGTGCTTGTGTGTTAAAATAACTTAGAAAGGCCTCAGCACAGAGAAAATAAGATCAATTCAAGAGAGTCTGAACACCAAACAGCTACACGGAGCACAACAGGAAATGACGCAATACGGCTTACACCGTCACAGAGTCGAATATGGATATAAGCAAATACAATAAAGGTAAGATCAGGTAACACAACAGTTTACAAGGAATACCTTAACCAATAATACCAAACCTCACAGTGATGAGTCATATAGATAGGCCTCATAAGCATTAGCTTGACAAGGACTTCGAAAAGATTGCTCCTTTTCTCTGGCTGTTTTCTTGCAGCAAAGTCCTTCACAAGATCACTAAAGTCCAGATTTCTCAGCAGGGAAACAGATGTGATGGTTTTACCAGAAATAAAAACTTTGAACCGGACAATCTCTTCTACAAAGTCCATCTCAAGGTGAGCTGAATATTTGATTCGGGAATGAGATGCTTTGTATCTTAACTCTGAAACAGTAACAGCAGAAAAGTCGTTCAGGAAGCCAAAGGTGGTGTTGTGTTTGTTATAGGAAGCATACCTGCAATCCATTTCACAAATTAGTCTATCAACAACGACCAAATAAACACTAGTGAAGAAATTTTGACGAGCTGATTATTGAAGAGTTGTTTCCTTTGGCAATTCCTACCATATTAAGCCAGGAACTGTCTAAAAATACTAAATCTTTTCTGACTGCTGGACTGTCTAAAAGGACTCAAACACAACAACCTGTGGGGGTATAGCTCAGTGGTAGAGCATTTGACTGCAGATCAAGAGGTCTCTGGTTCCACTCCAGATGCTCCCTAGCTCTAGAATTGCAATTAAATCAACCAAAGTGAAACCAAATCTCTAAAAACTGATGCCAGCTTGTTCATCGGAGCATCAATGTTAAGCCCTTTGTGTAGTGGTAGATCTACATTAAGTGCATTGTACTTGAAAATGATTGAAGACTGTGTGTCTTTTCTACAATTCCTACCATGTTAAGGTGGGAACTGTCTAAAAGTACTCAAACATAAAAACCTGTGGGGGTATAGCTCAGTGGTGACTGCAGATCAAGAGGTCTCTGGTTCAACTCCAGATGCTCCCTAGCTCTAGATTTGGAATTAAGTAGACTTGTTGTCTTTTTTACAATTCCTACCATGTTAAGGTGGGAACTGTCTAAAAGTACTCAAACACAACAACCTGTGGAGGTATAGCTCAGTGGTAGAGCATTTGACTGCAGATCAAGAGGTCTCTGGTTCAACTCCAGATGCTCCCTAGCTCTAGATTTGCTTTTCAGTCAACCAGAATGAGACCAAATCTCAAAAAACAGATGTTAACTGTTATAAGTTTGTTCATCGGAGCATCAATGTTAAGCCCTTTGTGTAGTGGTAGATCTACATTAAGTTCATTGCACTAAGAAATGATTGAAGACTTGTTCTCTTTTTTACAATTCCTACCATGTTAAGGTGGGAACTGTCTAAAAGTTCTCAAACACAACAACCTGTGGGGGTATAGCTCAGTGGTAGAGCATTTGACTGCAGATCAAGAGGTCTCTGGTTCAACTCCAGATGCCCCCTGTTTAGGTTTCAAAAGTTTGTTAAGAAGAAATCTAAACCCTAAAAAATTAATGCTAGAAATTCTTTGCTTGGTGCATCAGTATTAGGCCCTTTCTCTAGTGGCAAATCTACATAAAGCACTCAGACTTAGTGCATGGTACTTGAAAAGGATTGAAGACTTGTTGTCTTTTTTACAATTACTACCATGTTAAGGTGGGAACTGTCTAAAGGTACTCATTCACAACAACCTGTGGGAGTATAGCTCAGTGGTAGAGCATTTGACTGCAGATCAAGAGGTCTCTGGTTTAACTCCAGATGCCCCCTGTTTAGGTTTCAAAAGTTTGTTAAGAAGAAAACTAAATCCTAAAAAAATAATGCTGGAAATTATTTCCTTGGTGCATCAGTATTAGGCCCTTTCTCTAGTGGCAAATCTACATAAAGCACTCAGGCTCAGTGCATTGTACTTGAAAATGATTGAAGACATGTTGTCTTTTCACAATTACTATCATGTTAAGGGGGGAACTGTCTAAAAGTACTCAAACACAACAACCTGTGGGGGTATAGCTCAGTGGTAGAGCATTTGACTGCAGATCAAGAGGTCTCTGGTTCAACTCCAGATGCCCCCTGTTTAGGTTTCAAAAGTTTGTTAAGAAGAAAACTAAATCCTAAAAAAATAATGCTGGAAATTATTTCCTTGGTGCATCAGTATTAGCCCCTTTCTCTAGTGGCAAATCTACATAAAGCACTCAGGCTCAGTGCATTGTACTTGAAAATGATTGAAGACATGTTGTCTTTTCACAATTACTATCATGTTAAGGGGGGAACTGTCTAAAAGTACTCAAACACAACAACCTGTGGGGGTATAGCTCAGTGGTAGAGCATTTGACTTCAGATCAAGAGGTCTCTGGTTCAACTCCATAGCTCTAGAGTTGCAATTCAATCAACCAAAGTGAAACCAAATCTTGAAAAACTTATGTTAACTGTTACAGGCTTGTTCATCGGAGCATCAATGTTAAGCTCTTTGTGTAGTGGTAGATCTACATTAAGTGCATTGTACTTGAAAATGATTGAAGACTTGTTGTCTTTTTTACAATTACTACCATGTTAAGGTGGGAACTGTCTAAAAGTACTCAAACACAACAACCTGTGGGGGTATAGCTCAGTGGTAGAGCATTTGACTGCAGATCAAGAGGTCTCTGGTTCAACTCCAGATGCCCCCTGTTTAGGTTTCAAAAGTTTGTTAAGAAGAAAACTAAATCCTAAAAAATTAATGCTGGAAATTATTTCCTTGGTGCATCAGTATTAGGCCCTTTCTCTAGTGGCAAATCTACATAAAGCACTCAGACTCAGTGCATTGTACTTGAAAATGATTGAAGACTTGGTGTCTTTTTACAATTCCTACCATGTTAAGGTGGGAACTGTCTAAAAGTACTCAAACACAACAACCTGTGGGGGTATAGCTCAGTGGTAGAGCATTTGACTGCAGATCAAGAGGTATCTGGTTCAACTCCAGATGCCCCCTGTTTAGGTTTCAAAAGTTTAAGAAGAAAACTATATCCTAAAAAATTAATGCTGGAAATTATTTCCTTGGTGCATCAGTATTAGGCCCTTTCTCTAGTTGCAAATCTACATAAAGCACTCAGACTCAGTGCATTGTACTTGAAAATGATTGAAGACTTGGTGTCTTTTTTACAATTACTATCATGTTAAGGTGTGAACTGTCTAAAAGTGCTCAAACATAAAAACCTGTGGGGGTATATCTCAGTGGTGACTGAGGATCAAGAGGTCTCTGGTTCAACTCCAGATGCTCCCTAGCTCTAGATTTGGAATAAAGTCGACTTGTTGTCTTTTATTCAATTCCTACCATGTTAAGGTGGGAACTGTCTAAAAGTACTCAAACACAACAACCTGTGGGGGTATAGCTCAGTGGTGACTGTAGATCAAGAGGTCTCTGGTTCAACTCCAGATGCTCCCTAGCTCTAGATTTGGAATTCAATCAACCAGAACAAAATCAAATCTTGAATAACTGGTGTTACAGGCTTGTTCATTGGAGCATCAATGTTAAGCCCTTTGTGTAGTGGTAGATCTACATTAAGTGCATTGTACTTGAAAATGATTGAAGACTATGTGTCTTTTCTACAATTCCTACCATGTTAAGGTGGGAACTGTCTAAAAGTACTCAGACACAACAACCTGTGGGGGTATAGCTCAGTGGTGACTGTAGATCAAGAGGTCTCTGGTTCAACTCCAGATGCTCCCTAGCTCTAGATTTGGAATTCAATCAACCAGAACAAAACCAAATCTTGAAAAACTGGTGTTACAGGCTTGTTCATTGGAGCATCAATGTTAAGCCCTTTGTGTAGTGGTAGATCTACATCAAGTGCATTGCACTTAGAAATGATTGAAATGATTCCTACCATGTTAAGGTGGGAACTGTCTAAAAGTACTCAAACACAACAACCTGTGGGGGTATATCTCAGTGGTAGAGCATTTGACTGCAGATCAAGAGGTCTCTGGTTCAACTCCAGATGCCCCCTGTTTAGGTTTCAAAAGTTTGTTAAGAAGAAAACTAAATCCTAAAAAATTAATGCTGGAAATTCTTTGCTTGGTGCATCATCAGTATTAGGCCCTTTCTCTAGTGGCAAATCTACATAAAGCACTCAGACTTAGTGCATTGTACTTGAAAATGATTGAAGGCTTGGTGTCTTTTTTACAATTACTATCATGTTAAGGTGTGAACTGTCTAAAAGTACTCAAACATAAAAATCTGTGGGGGTATAGCTCAGTGGTGACTGCAGATCAAGAGGTCTCTGGTTCAACTCCAGATGCTCCCTAGCTCTAGATTTGGAATTGAGTCAACCAGAACAAAACCAAATCTTGAAAATCTGATGTTAACTGTTACAGGCTTGTTCATCGGAGCATCAATGTTAAGCCCTTTGTGTAGTGGTAGATCTACATTAAGTGCATTGTACTTGAAAATGTTTGAAGACTTGTTGTCATTATTACAATTCCTACCATGTTAAGGTGGGAACTGTCTAAAAGTACTCAAACACAACAACCTGTCAGAGTATAGCTCAGTGGTAGAGCATTTGACTGCAGATCAAGAGGTCTCTGGTTCAACTCCAGATGCTCCCTAGCTCTAGATTTGGAATTGAGTCAACCAGAACAAAACCAAATCTTGAAAATCTGATGTTAACTGTTACAGGCTTGTTTGTCGGAGCATCAATGTTAAGCCCTTTGTGTAGTGGTAGATCTACATCAAGTGCATTGTACTTGAAAATGATTGAAGACTTGTTGTCTTTTTTACAATTCCTACCATGTTAAGTTGGGAACTGTCTAAAAGTACTCTAGCACAACAACCTGTGGGGGTATAGCTCAGTGGTAGAGCATTTGACTGCAGATCAAGAGGTCTTTGGTTCAACTCCAGATGCCCCCTGTTTAGGTCTCAACAGTTTGTTAAGAAGAAAACTAGTTCCTACAAAATTAATGTTAACTGGAAATTCTTTGCTTGGTGCATCAGTATTAGGCCCTTTCTCTAGTGGCAAATCTACATAAAGCACTCAGGCTCAGTGCATTGTACTTGAAAATGATTGAAGACTTGGTGTCTTTTTTTACAATTACTATCATGTTAAGGTGTGAACTGTCTAAAAGTACTCAAACATAAAAATCTGTGGGGGTATAGCTCAGTGGTGACTGCAGATCAAGAGGTCTCTGGTTCACCTCCAGATGCCCCCTGTTTAGGTTTCAAAAGTTTGTTAAGAAGAAAACTAAAACCTAAAAAATTAATGCTGGAAATTCTTTGCTTGGTGCATCAGTATTAGGCCCTTTCTCTAGTGGCAAATCTACATAAAGCACTCAGACTTAGTGCATTGTACTTGAAAATGATTGAAGACTTGGTGTCTTTTTTTACAATTACTATCATGTTAAGGTGTGAACTGTCTAAAAGTACTCAAACATAAAAATCTGTGGGGGTATAGCTCAGTGGTGACTGCAGATCAAGAGGTCTCTGGTTCAACTCCAGATGCTCCCTAGCTCTAGATTTGGAATTGAGTCAACCAGAACAAAACCAAATCTTGAAAATCTGATGTTACTGGCTAGTTCATAAGAGCATCAATGTTAAGCCCTTTGTGTAGTGGTAGATCTACATTAAGTGCATTGTACTTGAAAATGTTTGAAGACTTGTTGTCTTTATTACAATTCCTACCATGTTAAGGTGGGAACTGTCTAAAAGTACTCAGACACAACAACCTGTGGGGGTATAGCTCAGTGGTAGAGCATTTGACTGCAGATCAAGAGGTCTCTCGTTCAACTCCAGATGCCCCCTGTTTAGGTTTCAAAAGTTTGTTAAGAAGAAAACTAAATCCTAAAAAATTAATGCTGGAAATTCTTTGCTTGGTGCATCAGTATTAGGCCCTTTCTTTAGTGGCAAATCTACATAAAGCACTCAGGCTCAGTGCATTGTACTTGAAAATGATTGAAGACTTAAGATAAGATAAGAGATACTTTAATAATCCCCGTGGGGAAATTAAGTTTCGGTACAACCAATCCAAGATCATACAAACAATTACAAACATTAACACATTACAGGATTTGGAAGACCGCGGTAGCAGCCGGCTTTACCAGCGCCCCTTTTAGCAGATAGAAATGATTCACAATAGGAGGGGGGGTGAACAGGGGGAAAAAAAAGGCAACTCAGCCCAGCCCCCTACAGGGAGCCGAGCCGAGGTGCTGAAAAAACCACTGCAAAAACATTTAAGCACATGTATCGGTCATAACATATGAGAACACAAATGGGACGGGGGGGAGGTTCGTGAACCCTCCGTACAGAGAAACCGGTCGCGGCCATCCAAAGCACGCGCCCATCATTTCGCTGTCTGAAGAGTGGGCAGGAGTCTTAGGGTACCGCGAGCATGTTGAAATCCAGGACTGCGTGCATGTCTGTAGCTGTGGCGTGAGCGTGCGTGCATGTATGTGTGCATTAATGAGAGACAATGAAACTCCTCTCAGTTCAATCTCAGAGTCTGTCGCCTGTGATGTAATATACGACCTTGGGGCTGAGTCAGGGAGCTCACAGGCTCATGTGGGGGATGGGGGAGTGGGGTGGGATGGAGCGTCCTTTTGCACACACATCCAAGGGAGTTTTTGTTTGGTCTACCAAGACCAGGGAGTCGAATTCCAGTAGATAAGAAGTTGTTGTTTTAGAGCCAGGCGAAGATCACTTTTTCTCTTGCCTTAGAGTCTGTCAGTGGTCCGAGTTCAGTCCAAATGGCCAAATCGTGGGTCAGATTACCTTCCAGCCGGCTGAGAACTTCTCCAAGTTATTACCCAAGCAGTGAAACGAGTCCAATTTTGCTCGCACATCACAAATAGTCTGAGTGTTGACAGCACAGCAACCTTCCTGTAGCCCAGGCAGCCTGCCAATTGCTGCCTTTAAGCTTGAAGTTTACGATACCTCAGAAAATCCACCTGCAATAATCAGCAGATATCCGGTTATCATGAATCCAATTATATAAATGTTTCCAACGTCCTCGATGGCCAAAAGTGAGAGACACAAGATCCTCCACGATGTTCCATCGGAACAACTCGGCTCTCCCTTTTAGCCGTTCTCCGGGAAAAAAATTGATTAAAAAATTGGTGTCTCTATTACAATTCCTACCATGTTAAGGTGGGAACTGTCTAAAAGTACTCAAACACAACAACCTGTGGGGGTATAGCTCAGTGTTAGAGCATTTGACTGCAGATCAAGAGGTCTCTGGTTCAACTCCAGATGCTCCCTAGTTTAGGTTTCAAAAGATTGTTAAGAAGAAAACTAAATACTAAAAAATTAATGCTGGAAATTCTTTGCTTGGTGCATCAGTATTAGGCCCTTTCTCTAGTGGCAAATCTACATAAAGCACTCAGACTTAGTGCATTGTACTTGAAAATGTTTGAAGACTTGTTGTCTCTATTACAATTACTATCATGTTAAGGTGTGAACTGTCTAAAAGTACTCAAACACAACAACCTGTGGGGGTATAGCTCAGTGGTAGAGCATTTGACTGCAGATCAAGAGGTCTCTGGTTCAACTCCAGATGCCCCCTGTTTAGGTTTCAAAAGTTTGTTAAGAAGAAAACTAAATCCTAAAAAATTAATGCTGGAAATTCTTTGCTTGGTGCATCAGTATTAGGCACTTTCTCTAGTGGCAAATCTACATAAAGCACTCAGACTCAGTGCATTGTACTTGTTCATTGGTGCATCAATGTTAAGCCCATTGTCTAGTGGTAGATCTACATTAAGTGCATTGTACTTGAAAATGATTGAAGACTTGTTGTCATTATTACGATTCCTACCATGTTAAGGTGGGAACTGTCTAAAAGTACTCAGACACAACAACCTGTGGGGGTATAGCTCAGTGGTAGAGCGTTTGACTGCAGATCAAGAGGTCTCTGTTTCAACTCCAGATGCCCCCTGTTTAGGATTCAAAAGTTTGTTAAGAAGAAAACTAAATCCTAAAAAATTAATGCTGGAAATTCTTTGCTTGGTGCATCAGTATTAGGCCCTGTCTCTAGTGGCAAATCTACATAAAGCACTCAGACTCAGTGCATTGTACTTGTTCATTGGTGCATCAATGTTAAGCCCATTGTCTAGTGGTAGATCTACATTAAGTGCATTGTACTTGAAAATGTTTGAAGACTTGTTGTCATTATTACAATTCCTACCATGTTAAGGTGGGAACTGTCTAAAAGTACTCAGACACAACAACCTGTGGGGGTATAGCTCAGTGGTAGAGCATTTGACTGCAGATCAAGAGGTCTCTGGTTCAACTCCAGATGCTCCCTAGTTTAGGTTTCAAAAGTTTGTTAAGAAGAAAACTAAATCCTAAAAAATTAATGCTGGAAATTCTTTGCTTGGTGCATCAGTATTAGGCCCTTTCTCTAGTGGCAAATCTACATAAAGCACTCAGACTTAGTGCATTGTACTTGAAAATGATTGAAGACTTGGTGTCTTTTTTTACAATTACTATCATGTTAAGTTGTGAACTGTCTAAAAGTACTCAAACATAAAAATCTGTGGGGGTATAGCTCAGTGGTGACTGCAGATCAAGAGGTCTCTGGTTCAACTCCAGATGCTCCCTAGCTCTAGATTTGGAATTGAGTCAACCAGAACAAAACCAAATCTTGAAAATCTGATGTTAACTGTTACAGGCTTGTTCATCGGTGCATCAATGTTAAGCCCTTTGTGTAGTGGTAGATCTACATTAAGTGCATTGTACTTGAAAATGTTTGAAGACTTGTTGTCTCTATTACAATTCCTACCATGTTAAGGTGGGAACTGTCTAAAAGTACTCAAACACAACAACCTGTGGGGGTATAGCTCAGTGGTAGAGCATTTGACTGCAGATCAAGAGGTCTCTGGTTCAACTCCAGATGCCCCCTGTTTAGGTTTCAAAAGTTTGTTAAGAAGAAAACTAAATCCTAAAAAATTAATGCTGGAAATTCTTTGCTTGGTGCATCAGTATTAGGCCCTTTCTCTAGTGGCAAATCTACATAAAGCACTCAGGCTCAGTGCATTGTACTTGAAAATGTTTGAAGACTTGTTGTCTCTATTACAATTACTATCATGTTAAGGTGTGAACTGTCTAAAAGTACTCAAACATAAAAATCTGTGGGGGTATAGCTCAGTGGTGACTGCAGATCAAGAGGTCTCTGGTTCAACTCCAGATGCTCCCTAGCTCTAGATTTGGAATTGAGTCAACCAGAACAAAACCAAATCTTGAAAATCTGATGTTAACTGTTACAGGCTTGTTCATCGGAGCATCAATGTTAAGCCCTTTGTGTAGTGGTAGATCTACATTAAGTGCATTGTACTTGAAAATGTTTGAAGACTTGTTGTCTTTATTACAATTCCTACCATGTTAAGGTGGGAACTGTCTAAAAGTACTCAAACACAACAACCTGTGGGGGTATAGCTCAGTGGTAGAGCATTTGACTGCAGATCAAGAGGTCTCTGGTTCAACTCCAGATGCTCCCTAGTTTAGGTTTCAAAAGTTTGTTAAGAAGAAAACTAAATCCTAAAAAATTAATGCTGGAAATTCTTTGCTTGGTGCATCAGTATTAGGCCCTTTCTCTAGTGGCAAATCTACATAAAGCACTCAGGCTCAGTGCATTGTACTCGAAAATGATTGAAGACTTGGTGTCTTTTTACAATTACTATCATGTTAAGGTGTGAACTGTCTAAAAGTACTCAAACATAAAAATCTGTGGGGGTATAGCTCAGTGGTGACTGCAGATCAAGAGGTCTCTGGTTCAACTCCAGATGCTCCCTAGCTCTAGATTTGGAATTGAGTCAACCAGAACAAAACCAAATCTTGAAAATCTGATGTTAACTGTTACAGGCTTGTTCATTGGAGCATCAATGTTAAGCCCTTTGTGTAGTGGTAGATCTACATTAAGTGCATTGTACTTGAAAATGTTTGAAGACTTGTTGTCTTTATTACAATTCCTACCATGTTAAGGTGGGAACTGTCTAAAAGTACTCAAGCACAACAACCTGTGGGGGTATAGCTCAGTGGTAGAGCATTTGACTGCAGATCAAGAGGTCTCTGGTTCAACTCCAGATGCCCCCTGTTTAGGTCTCAACAGTTTGTTAAGAAGAAAACTAAATACTAAAAAATTAATGCTGGAAATTCTTTGCTTGGTGCATCAGTATTAGGCCCTGTCTCTAGTGGCAAATCTACATAAAGCACTCAGACTCAGTGCATTGTACTTGTTCATTGGTGCATCAATGTTAAGCCCTTTGTGTAGTGGTAGATCTACATTAAGTGCATTGTACTTGAAAATGTTTGAAGACTTGTTGTCATTATTACGATTCCTACCATGTTAAGGTGGGAACTGTCTAAAAGTACTCAGACACAACAACCTGTGGGGGTATAGCTCAGTGGTAGAGCGTTTGACTGCAGATCAAGAGGTCTCTGTTTCAACTCCAGATGCCCCCTGTTTAGGTTTCAAAAGTTTGTTAAGAAGAAAACTAAATCCTAAAAAATTAATGCTGGAAATTATTTCCTTGGTGCATCAGTATTAGGCCCTTTCTCTAGTGGCAAATCTACATAAAGCACTCAGGCTCAGTGCATTGTACTCAAAAATGATTGAAGACTTGGTGTCTTTTTACAATTACAATCATGTTAAGGTGTGAACTGTCTAAAAGTACTCAAACATAAAAATCTGTGGGGGTATAGCTCAGTGGTGACTGCAGATCAAGAGGTCTCTGGTTCAACTCCAGATGCTCCCTAGCTCTAGATTTGGAATTGAGTCAACCAGAACAAAACCAAATCTTGAAAATCTGATGTTAACTGTTACAGGCTTGTTCATCGGAGCATCAATGTTAAGCCCTTTGTGTAGTGGTAGATCTACATTAAGTGCATTGTACTTGAAAATGTTTGAAGACTTGTTGTCATTATTACAATTCCTACCATGTTAAGGTGGGAACTGTCTAAAAGTACTCAGACACAACAACCTGTGGGGGTATAGCTCAGTGGTAGAGCGTTTGACTGCAGATCTAGAGGTCTCTGGTTCAACTCCAGATGCCCCCTGTTTAGGTCTCAACAGTTTGTTAAGAAGAAAACTAGTTCCTACAAAATTAATGCTGGAAATTCTTTGCTTGGTGCATCAGTATTAGGCCCTTTCTCTAGTGGCAAATCTACATAAAGCACTCAGACTCAGTGCATTGTACTTGTTCATTGGTGCATCAATGTTAAGCCCATTGTCTAGTGGTAGATCTACATTAAGTGCATTGTACTTGAAAATGTTTGAAGACTTGTTGTCATTATTACAATTCCTACCATGTTAAGGTGGGAACTGTCTAAAAGTACTCAGACACAACAACCTGTGGGGGTATAGCTCAGTGGTAGAGCATTTGACTGCAGATCAAGAGGTCTCTGGTTCAACTCCAGATGCTCCCTAGTTTAGGTTTCAAAAGTTTGTTAAGAAGAAAACTAAATCCTAAAAAATTAATGCTGGAAATTCTTTGCTTGGTGCATCAGTATTAGGCCCTTTCTCTAGTGGCAAATCTACATAAAGCACTCAGGCTCAGTGCATTGTACTCGAAAATGATTGAAGACTTGGTGTCTTTTTACAATTACTATCATGTTAAGGTGTGAACTGTCTAAAAGTACTCAAACATAAAAATCTGTGGGGGTATAGCTCAGTGGTGACTGCAGATCAAGAGGTCTCTGGTTCAACTCCAGATGCCCCCTGTTTAGGTTTCAAAAGTTTGTTAAGAAGAAAACTAAATCCTAAAAAATTAATGTTGGAAATTCTTTGCTTGGTGCATCAGTATTAGGCCCTTTCTCTAGTGGCAAATCTACATAAAGCACTCAGGCTCAGTGCATTGTACTCGAAAATGATTGAAGACTTGGTGTCTTTTTACAATTACTATCATGTTAAGTTGGGAACTGTCTAAAAGTACTCAAGCACAACAACCTGTGGGGGTATAGCTCAGTGGTGACTGCAGATCAAGAGGTCTCTGGTTCAACTCCAGATGCTCCCTAGCTCTAGATTTGGAATTGAGTCAACCAGAACAAAACCAAATCTTGAAAATCTGATGTTAACTGTTACAGGCTTGTTCATTGGAGCATCAATGTTAAGCCCTTTGTGTAGTGGTAGATCTACATTAAGTGCATTGTACTTGAAAATGTTTGAAGACTTGTTGTCTTTATTACAATTCCTACCATGTTAAGGTGGGAACTGTCTAAAAGTACTCAGACACAACAACCTGTGGGGGTATAGCTCAGTGGTAGAGCATTTGACTGCAGATCAAGAGGTCTCTGGTTCAACTCCAGATGCCCCCTGTTTAGGTCTCAACAGTTTGTTAAGAAGAAAACTAGTTCCTACAAAATTAATGCTGGAAATTCTTTGCTTGGTGCATCAGTATTAGGCCCTTTCTCTAGTGGCAAATCTACATAAAGCACTCAGACTTAGTGCATTGTACTTGAAAATGATTGAAGACTTGGTGTCTTTTTACAATTACTATCATGTTAAGGTGTGAACTGTCTAAAAGTACTCAAACATAAAAATCTGTCGGGGTATAGCTCAGTGGTGACTGCAGATCAAGAGGTCTCTGGTTCAACTACAGATGCTCCCTAGCTCTAGATTTGGAATTGAGTCAACCAGAACAAAACCAAATCTTGAAAATCTGATGTTAACTGTTACAGGCTTGTTCATCGGAGCATCAATGTTAAGCCCTTTGTGTAGTGGTAGATCTACATTAAGTGCATTGTACTTGAAAATGTTTGAAGACTTGTTGTCATTATTACAATTCCTACCATGTTAAGGTGGGAACTGTCTAAAAGTACTCAGACACAACAACCTGTGGGGGTATAGCTCAGTGGTAGAGCATTTGACTGCAGATCAAGAGGTCTCTGGTTCAAATCCAGATGCCCCCTGTTTAGGTTTCAAATGTTTGTTAAGAAGAAAACTAAATCCTAAAAAATTAATGCTGGAAATTCTTTGCTTGGTGCATCAGTATTAGGCCCTTTCTCTAGTGGCAAATCTACATAAAGCACTCAGACTCAGTGCATTGTACTTGAAAATGATTGAAGACATGGTGTCTTTTTACAATTACTATCATGTTAAGGTGTGAACTGTCTAAAAGTACTCACACACAACAACCTGTGGGGGTATAGCTCAGTGGTGACTGCAGATCAAGAGGTCTCTGGTTCAACTGCTTGTTCATTGGTGCATCAATGTTAAGCCCATTGTCTAGTGGTAGATCTACATTAAGTGCATTGTACTTGAAAATGTTTGAAGACTTGTTGTCTCTATTACAATTCCTACCATGTTAAGGTGGGAACTGTCTAAAAGTACTCAGACACAACAACCTGTGGGATAGCTCAGTGGTAGAGCATTTGACTGCAGATCAAGAGGTCTCTGGTTCAACTCCAGATGCCCCCTGTTTAGGTTTCAAAAGTTTGTTAAGAAGAAAACTAAATCCTAAAAAATTAATGCTGGAAATTCTTTGCTTGGTGCATCAGTATTAGGCCCTTTCTCTAGTGGCAAATCTACATAAAGCACTCAGGCTCAGTGCATTGTACTTGAAAATGATTGAAGACTTGGTGTCTTTTTACAATTACTATCATGTTAAGGTGTGAACTGTCTAAAAGTACTCAAACATAAAAATCTGTGGGGGTATAGCTCAGTGGTGACTGCAGATCAAGAGGTCTCTGGTTCAACTCCAGATGCTCCCTAGCTCTAGATTTGGAATTGAGTCAACCAGAACAAAACCAAATCTTGAAAATCTGATGTTAACTGTTACAGGCTTGTTCATCGGAGATTCAATGTTAAGCCCTTTGTGTAGTGGTAGATCTACATTAAGTGCATTGTACTTGAAAATGTTTGAAGACTTGTTGTCATTATTACAATTCCTACCATGTTAAGGTGGGAACTGTCTAAAAGTACTCAGACACAACAACCTGTGGGGGTATAGCTCAGTGGTAGAGCGTTTGACTGCAGATCAAGAGGTCTCTGGTTCAACTCCAGATGCCCCCTGTTTAGGTCTCAACAGTTTGTTAAGAAGAAAACTAGTTCCTACAAAATTAATGCTGGAAATTCTTTGCTTGGTGCATCAGTATTAGGCCCTTTCTCTAGTGGCAAATCTACATAAAGCACTCAGACTCAGTGCATTGTACTTGTTCATTGGTGCATCAATGTTAAGCCCATTGTCTAGTGGTAGATCTACATTAAGTGCATTGTACTTGAAAATGTTTGAAGACTTGTTGTCTCTATTACAATTACTATCATGTTAAGGTGTGAACTGTCTAAAAGTACTCAAACATAAAAATCTGTGGGGGTATAGCTCAGTGGTGACTGCAGATCAAGAGGTCTCTGGTTCAACTCCAGATGCCCCCTGTTTAGGTTTCAAAAGTTTGTTAAGAAGAAAACTAAATCCTAAAAAATTAATGTTGGAAATTCTTTGCTTGGTGCATCAGTATTAGGCCCTTTCTCTAGTGGCAAATCTACATAAAGCACTCAGGCTCAGTGCATTGTACTCGAAAATGATTGAAGACTTGGTGTCTTTTTACAATTACTATCATGTTAAGGTGTGAACTGTCTAAAAGTACTCAAACATAAAAATCTGTGGGGGTATAGCTCAGTGGTGACTGCAGATCAAGAGGTCTCTGGTTCAACTCCAGATGCTCCCTAGCTCTAGATTTGGAATTGAGTCAACCAGAACAAAACCAAATCTTGAAAATCTGATGTTAACTGTTACAGGCTTGTTCATCGGTGCATCAATGTTAAGCCCTTTGTGTAGTGGTAGATCTACATTAAGTGCATTGTACTTGAAAATGTTTGAAGACTTGTTGTCTCTATTACAATTCCTACCATGTTAAGGTGGGAACTGTCTAAAAGTACTCAGACACAACAACCTGTGGGGGTATAGCTCAGTGGTAGAGCATTTGACTGCAGATCAAGAGGTCTCTGGTTCAACTCCAGATGCCCCCTGTTTAGGTCTCAACAGTTTGTTAAGAAGAAAACTAGTTCCTACAAAATTAATGCTGGAAATTCTTTGCTTGGTGCATCAGTATTAGGCCCTTTCTCTAGTGGCAAATCTACATAAAGCACTCAGGCTCAGTGCATTGTACTTGAAAATGATTGAAGACTTGGTGTCTTTTTACAATTACTATCATGTTAAGGTGTGAACTGTCTAAAAGTACTCAAACATAAAAATCTGTGGGGGTATAGCTCAGTGGTGACTGCAGATCAAGAGGTCTCTGGTTCAACTCCAGATGCTCCCTAGCTCTAGATTTGGAATTGAGTCAACCAGAACAAAACCAAATCTTGAAAATCTGATGTTAACTGTTACAGGCTTGTTCATCGGAGATTCAATGTTAAGCCCTTTGTGTAGTGGTAGATCTACATTAAGTGCATTGTACTTGAAAATGATTGAAGACTTGTTGTCTTTTTTACAATTCCTACCATGTTAAGTTGGGAACTGTCTAAAAGTACTCAAGCACAACAACCTGTGGGGGTATAGCTCAGTGGTAGAGCATTTGACTGCAGATCAAGAGGTCTCTGGTTCCACTCCAGATGCCCCCTGTTTAGGTTTCAAAAGTTTGTTAAGAAGAAAACTAAATCCTAAAAAATTAATGCTGGAAATTCTTTGCTTGGTGCATCAGTATTAGGCCCTTTCTCTAGTGGCAAATCTACATAAAGCACTCAGGCTCAGTGCATTGTACTCGAAAATGATTGAAGACTTGGTGTCTTTTTACAATTACTATCATGTTAAGGTGTGAACTGTCTAAAAGTACTCAAACATAAAAATCTGTGGGGGTATAGCTCAGTGGTGACTGCAGATCAAGAGGTCTCTGGTTCAACTCCAGATGCTCCCTAGCTCTAGATTTGGAATTGAGTCAACCAGAACAAAACCAAATCTTGAAAATCTGATGTTAACTGTTACAGGCTTGTTCATCGGAGATTCAATGTTAAGCCCTTTGTGTAGTGGTAGATCTACATTAAGTGCATTGTACTTGAAAATGTTTGAAGACTTGTTGTCATTATTACAATTCCTACCATGTTAAGGTGGGAACTGTCTAAAAGTACTCAGACACAACAGCCTGTGGGGGTATAGCTCAGTGGTAGAGCGTTTGACTGCAGATCAAGAGGTCTCTGGTTCAACTCCAGATGCTCCCTAGTTTAGGTCTCAACAGTTTGTTAAGAAGAAAACTAGTTCCTACAAAATTAATGCTGGAAATTCTTTGCTTGGTGCATCAGTATTAGGCCCTTTCTCTAGTGGCAAATCTACATAAAGCACTCAGACTTAGTGCATTGTACTTGTTCATTGGTGCATCAATGTTAAGCCCATTGTCTAGTGGTAGATCTACATTAAGTGCATTGTACTTGAAAATGTTTGAAGACTTGTTGTCTCTATTACAATTCCTACCATGTTAAGGTGGGAACTGTCTAAAAGTACTCAGACACAACAACCTGTGGGGGTATAGCTCAGTGGTAGAGCATTTGACTGCAGATCAAGAGGTCTCTGGTTCCACTCCAGATGCCCCTTGTTTAGGTTTCAAAAGTTTGTTAAGAAGAAAACTAAATCCTAAAAAATTAATGCTGGAAATTCTTTGCTTGGTGCATCAGTATTAGGCCCTTTCTCTAGTGGCAAATCTACATAAAGCACTCAGACTTAGTGCATTGTACTTGAAAATGATTGAAGACTTGGTGTCTTTTTTTACAATTACTATCATGTTAAGGTGTGAACTGTCTAAAAGTACTCAAACATAAAAATCTGTGGGGGTATAGCTCAGTGGTGACTGCAGATCAAGAGGTCTCTGGTTCAACTCCAGATGCTCCCTAGCTCTAGATTTGGAATTGAGTCAACCAGAACAAAACCAAATCTTGAAAATCTGATGTTAACTGTTACAGGCTTGTTCATTGGAGCATCAATGTTAAGCCCTTTGTGTAGTGGTAGATCTACATTAAGTGCATTGTACTTGAAAATGTTTGAAGACTTGTTGTCATTATTACAATTCCTACCATGTTAAGGTGGGAACTGTCTAAAAGTACTCACACACAACAACCTGTGGGGGTATAGCTCAGTGGTAGAGCGTTTGACTGCAGATCAAGAGGTCTCTGGTTCAACTCCAGATGCCCCCTGTTTAGGTCTCAACAGTTTGTTAAGAAGAAAACTAGTTCCTACAAAATTAATGCTGGAAATTCTTTGCTTGGTGCATCAGTATTAGGCCCTTTCTCTAGTGGCAAATCTACATAAAGCACTCAGACTCAGTGCATTGTACTTGTTCATTGGTGCATCAATGTTAAGCCCATTGTCTAGTGGTAGATCTACATTAAGTGCATTGTACTTGAAAATGTTTGAAGACTTGTTGTCTCTATTACAATTACTATCATGTTAAGGTGTGAACTGTCTAAAAGTACTCAAACACAACAACCTGTGGGGGTATAGCTCAGTGGTAGAGCATTTGACTGCAGATCAAGAGGTCTCTGGTTCAACTCCAGATGCCCCCTGTTTAGGTTTCAAAAGTTTGTTAAGAAGAAAACTAAATCCTAAAAAATTAATGTTGGAAATTCTTTGCTTGGTACATCAGTATTAGGCCCTTTCTCTAGTGGCAAATCTACATAAAGCACTCAGGCTCAGTGCATTGTACTCGAAAATGATTGAAGACTTGGTGTCTTTTTACAATTACTATCATGTTAAGGTGTGAACTGTCTAAAAGTACTCAAACATAAAAATCTGTGGGGGTATAGCTCAGTGGTGACTGCAGATCAAGAGGTCTCTGGTTCAACTCCAGATGCTCCCTAGCTCTAGATTTGGAATTGAGTCAACCAGAACAAAACCAAATCTTGAAAATCTGATGTTAACTGTTACAGGCTTGTTCATCGGAGATTCAATGTTAAGCCCTTTGTGTAGTGGTAGATCTACATTAAGTGCAATGTACTTGAAAATGATTGAAGACTTGTTGTCATTATTACAATTCCTACCATGTTAAGGTGGGAACGGTCTAAAAGTACTCAAACACAACAACCTGTGGGGGTATAGCTCAGTGGTAGAGCATTTGACTGCAGATCAAGAGGTCTCTGGTTCAACTCCAGATGCTCCCTAGTTTAGGTTTCAAAAGTTTGTTAAGAAGAAAACTAAATCCTAAAAAATTAATGCTGGAAATTCTTTGCTTGGTGCATCAGTATTAGGCCCTTTCTCTAGTGGCAAATCTACATAAAGCACTCAGACTCAGTGCATTGTACTTGTTCATTGGTGCATCAATGTTAAGCCCTTTGTGTAGTGGTAGATCTACATTAAGTGCATTGTACTTGAAAATGATTGAAGACTTGTTGTCTCTATTACAATTCCTACCATGTTAAGGTGGGAACTGTCTAAAAGTACTCAAACACAACAACCTGTGGGGGTATAGCTCAGTGGTAGAGCATTTGACTGCAGATCAAGAGGTCTCTGGTTCAACTCCAGATGCTCCCTAGTTTAGGTTTCAAAAGTTTGTTAAGAAGAAAACTAAATACTAAAAAATTAATGCTGGAAATTATTTCCTTGGTACATCAGTATTAGGCCCTTTCTCTAGTGGCAAATCTACATAAAGCACTCAGGCTCAGTGCATTGTACTTGAAAATGATTGAAGACTTGGTGTCTTTTTACATTTACTATCATGTTAAGGTGTGAACTGTCTAAAAGTACTCAAACATAAAAATCTGTGGGGGTATAGCTCAGTGGTGACTGCAGATCAAGAGGTCTCTGGTTCAACTCCAGATGCTCCCTAGCTCTAGATTTGGAATTGAGTCAACCAGAACAAAACCAAATCTTGAAAATCTGATGTTAACTGTTACAGGCTTGTTCATCGGAGCATCAATGTTAAGCCCTTTGTGTAGTGGTAGATCTACATTAAGTGCATTGTACTTGAAAATGTTTGAAGACTTGTTGTCATTATTACAATTCCTACCATGTTAAGGTGGGAACTGTCTAAAAGTACTCAAGCACAACAACCTGTGGGGGTATAGCTCAGTGGTAGAGCATTTGACTGCAGATCAAGAGGTCTCTGGTTCCACTCCAGATGCCCCCTGTTTAGGTTTCAAAAGTTTGTTAAGAAGAAAACTAAATCCTAAAAAATTAATGCTGGAAATTCTTTGCTTGGTGCATCAGTATTAGGCCCTTTCTCTAGTGGCAAATCTACATAAAGCACTCAGACTTAGTGCATTGTACTTGAAAATGATTGAAGACTTGGTGTCTTTTTTTACAATTACTATCATGTTAAGGTGTGAACTGTCTAAAAGTACTCAAACATAAAAATCTGTGGGGGTATAGCTCAGTGGTGACTGCAGATCAAGAGGTCTCTGGTTCAACTCCATATGCTCCCTAGCTCTAGATTTGGAATTGAGTCAACCAGAACAAAACCAAATCTTGAAAATCTGATGTTAACTGTTACAGGCTTGTTCATCGGAGCATCAATGTTAAGCCCTTTGTGTAGTGGTAGATCTACATTAAGTGCATTGTACTTGAAAATGTTTGAAGACTTGTTGTCATTATTACAATTCCTACCATGTTAAGGTGGGAACTGTCTAAAAGTACTCACACACAACAACCTGTGGGGGTATAGCTCAGTGGTAGAGCGTTTGACTGCAGATCAAGAGGTCTCTGGTTCAACTCCAGATGCCCCCTGTTTAGGTCTCAACAGTTTGTTAAGAAGAAAACTAGTTCCTACAAAATTAATGCTGGAAATTCTTTGCTTGGTGCATCAGTATTAGGCCCTTTCTCTAGTGGCAAATCTACATAAAGCACTCAGACTCAGTGCATTGTACTTGTTCATTGGTGCATCAATGTTAAGCCCATTGTCTAGTGGTAGATCTACATTAAGTGCATTGTACTTGAAAATGTTTGAAGACTTGTTGTCATTATTACAATTCCTACCATGTTAAGGTGGGAACTGTCTAAAAGTACTCAGACACAACAACCTGTGGGGGTATAGCTCAGTGGTAGAGCATTTGACTGCAGATCAAGAGGTCTCTGGTTCAACTCCAGATGCCCCCTGTTTAGGTTTCAAAAGTTTGTTAAGAAGAAAACTAAATCCTAAAAAATTAATGCTGGAAATTCTTTGCTTGGTGCATCAGTATTAGGCCCTTTCTCTAGTGGCAAATCTACATAAAGCACTCAGGCTCAGTGCATTGTACTTGAAAATGATTGAAGACTTGGTGTCTTTTTACAATTACTATCATGTTAAGGTGTGAACTGTCTAAAAGTACTCAAACACAACAACCTGTGGGGGTATAGCTCAGTGGTAGAGCATTTGACTGCAGATCAAGAGGTCTCTGGTTCAACTCCAGATGCTCCCTAGCTCTAGATTTGGAATTGAGTCAACCAGAACAAAACCAAATCTTGAAAATCTGATGTTAACTGTTACAGGCTTGTTCATCGGAGATTCAATGTTAAGCCCTTTCTCTAGTGGCAAATCTACATAAAGCACTCAGGCTCAGTGCATTGTACTTGAAAATGATTGAAGACTTGTTGTCTTTTTACAATTACTATCATGTTAAGGTGTGAACTGTCTAAAAGTACTCAAACACAACAACCTGTGGGGGTATAGCTCAGTGGTAGAGCATTTGACTGCAGATCAAGAGGTCTCTGGTTCAACTCCAGATGCCCCCTGTTTAGGTTTCAAAAGTTTGTTAAGAAGAAAACTAAATCCTAAAAAATTAATGCTGGAAATTCTTTGCTTGGTGCATCAGTATTAGGCCCTTTCTCTAGTGGCAAATCTACATAAAGCACTCAGACTCAGTGCATTGTACTTGTTCATTGGTGCATCAATGTTAAGCCCATTGTCTAGTGGTAGATCTACATTAAGTGCATTGTACTTGAAAATGTTTGAAGACTTGGTGTCTTTTTACAATTACTATCATGTTAAGGTGGGAACTGTCTAAAAGTACTCAAACACAACAACCTGTGGGGGTATAGCTCAGTGGTAGAGCATTTGACTGCAGATCAAGAGGTCTCTGGTTCAACTCCAGATGCTCCCTAGCTCTAGATTTGGAATTGAGTCAACCAGAACAAAACCAAATCTTGAAAATCTGATGTTAACTGTTACAGGCTTGTTCATCGGAGATTCAATGTTAAGCCCTTTGTGTAGTGGTAGATCTACATTAAGTGCATTGTACTTGAAAATGTTTGAAGACTTGTTGTCATTATTACAATTCCTACCATGTTAAGGTGGGAACTGTCTAAAAGTACTCAGACACAACAGCCTGTGGGGGTATAGCTCAGTGGTGACTGCAGATCAAGAGGTCTCTGGTTCAACTCCAGATGCTCCCTAGTTTAGGTTTCAAAAGTTTGTTAAGAAGAAAACTAAATACTAAAAAATTAATGCTGGAAATTATTTCCTTGGTACATCAGTATTAGGCCCTTTCTCTAGTGGCAAATCTACATAAAGCACTCAGGCTCAGTGCATTGTACTTGAAAATGATTGAAGACTTGGTGTCTTTTTACATTTACTATCATGTTAAGTTGGGAACTGTCTAAAAGTACTCAAGCACAACAACCTGTGGGGGTATAGCTCAGTGGTAGAGCATTTGACTGCAGATCAAGAGGTCTCTGGTTCCACTCCAGATGCCCCTTGTTTAGGTTTCAAAAGTTTGTTAAGAAGAAAACTAAATCCTAAAAAATTAATGCTGGAAATTCTTTGCTTGGTGCATCAGTATTAGGCCCTTTCTCTAGTGGCAAATCTACATAAAGCACTCAGACTTAGTGCATTGTACTTGAAAATGATTGAAGACTTGGTGTCTTTTTTTACAATTACTATCATGTTAAGGTGTGAACTGTCTAAAAGTACTCAAACATAAAAATCTGTGGGGGTATAGCTCAGTGGTGACTGCAGATCAAGAGGTCTCTGGTTCAACTCCAGATGCTCCCTAGCTCTAGATTTGGAATTGAGTCAACCAGAACAAAACCAAATCTTGAAAATCTGATGTTAACTGTTACAGGCTTGTTCATCGGAGCATCAATGTTAAGCCCTTTGTGTAGTGGTAGATCTACATTAAGTGCATTGTACTTGAAAATGTTTGAAGACTTGTTGTCATTATTACAATTCCTACCATGTTAAGGTGGGAACTGTCTAAAAGTACTCAGACACAACAACCTGTGGGGGTATAGCTCAGTGGTAGAGCGTTTGACTGCAGATCAAGAGGTCTCTGGTTCAACTCCAGATGCCCCCTGTTTAGGTCTCAACAGTTTGTTAAGAAGAAAACTAGTTCCTACAAAATTAATGCTGGAAATTCTTTGCTTGGTGCATCAGTATTAGGCCCTTTCTCTAGTGGCAAATCTACATAAAGCACTCAGACTCAGTGCATTGTACTTGTTCATTGGTGCATCAATGTTAAGCCCATTGTCTAGTGGTAGATCTACATTAAGTGCATTGTACTTGAAAATGTTTGAAGACTTGTTGTCATTATTACAATTCCTACCATGTTAAGGTGTGAACTGTCTAAAAGTACTCAAACACAACAACCTGTGGGGGTATAGCTCAGTAGTAGAGCATTTGACTGCAGATCAAGAGGTCTCTGGTTCAACTCCAGATGCTCCCTGTTTAGGTTTCAAAAGTTTGTTAAGAAGAAAACTAAATCCTAAAAAATTAATGCTGGAAATTCTTTGCTTGGTGCATCAGTATTAGGCCCTTTCTCTAGTGGCAAATCTACATAAAGCACTCAGGCTCAGTGCATTGTACTCGAAAATGATTGAAGACTTGGTGTCTTTTTACAATTACTATCATGTTAAGGTGTGAACTGTCTAAAAGTACTCAAACATAAAAATCTGTGGGGGTATAGCTCAGTGGTGACTGCAGATCAAGAGGTCTCTGGTTCAACTCCAGATGCTCCCTAGCTCTAGATTTGGAATTGAGTCAACCAGAACAAAACCAAATCTTGAAAATCTGATGTTAACTGTTACAGGCTTGTTCATCGGAGCATCAATGTTAAGCCCTTTGTGTAGTGGTAGATCTACATTAAGTGCATTGTACTTGAAAATGTTTGAAGACTTGTTGTCTCTATTACAATTCCTACCATGTTAAGGTGGGAACTGTCTAAAAGTACTCAAACACAACATCCTGTGGGGGTATAGCTCAGTGGTAGAGCATTTGACTGCAGATCAAGAGGTCTCTGGTTCAACTCCAGATGCTCCCTAGTTTAGGTTTCAAAAGTTTGTTAAGAAGAAAACTAAATACTAAAAAATTAATGCTGGAAATTATTTCCTTGGTACATGAGTATTAGGCCCTTTCTCTAGTGGCAAATCTACATAAAGCACTCAGGCTCAGTGCATTGTACTTGAAAATGATTGAAGACTTGGTGTCTTTTTTTACAATTACTATCATGTTAAGGTGTGAACTGTCTAAAAGTACTCAAACATAAAAATCTGTGGGGGTATAGCTCAGTGGTGACTGCAGATCAAGAGGTCTCTGGTTCAACTCCATATGCTCCCTAGCTCTAGATTTGGAATTGAGTCAACCAGAACAAAACCAAATCTTGAAAATCTGATGTTAACTGTTACAGGCTTGTTCATCGGAGCATCAATGTTAAGCCCTTTGTGTAGTGGTAGATCTACATTAAGTGCATTGTACTTGAAAATGTTTGAAGACTTGTTGTCATTATTACAATTCCTACCATGTTAAGGTGGGAACTGTCTAAAAGTACTCAGACACAACAACCTGTGGGGGTATAGCTCAGTGGTAGAGCATTTGACTGCAGATCAAGAGGTCTCTGGTTCAACTCCAGATGCCCCCTGTTTAGGTCTCAACAGTTTGTTAAGAAGAAAACTAGTTCCTACAAAATTAATGCTGGAAATTCTTTGCTTGGTGCATCAGTAT
This sequence comes from Valencia hispanica, assembly GCA_963556495.2. Classification (NCBI taxonomy): domain Eukaryota; kingdom Metazoa; phylum Chordata; class Actinopteri; order Cyprinodontiformes; family Valenciidae; genus Valencia; species Valencia hispanica. The sequence continues at coordinate 59,301,848 of OY747704.1, read as the reverse complement.
TAGGCCCTTTCTCTAGTGGCAAATCTACATAAAGCACTCAGACTCAGTGCATTGTACTTGTTCATTGGTGCATCAATGTTAAGCCCATTGTCTAGTGGTAGATCTACATTAAGTGCATTGTACTTGAAAATGTTTGAAGACTTGTTGTCTCTATTACAATTCCTACCATGTTAAGGTGGGAACTGTCTAAAAGTACTCAAACACAACAACCTGTGGGGGTATAGCTCAGTGGTAGAGCATTTGACTGCAGATCAAGAGGTCTCTGGTTCAACTCCAGATGCTCCCTAGTTTAGGTTTCAAAAGTTTGTTAAGAAGAAAACTAAATACTAAAAAATTAATGCTGGAAATTATTTCCTTGGTGCATCAGTATTAGGCCCTTTCTCTAGTGGCAAATCTACATAAAGCACTCAGGCTCAGTGCATTGTACTTGAAAATGATTGAAGACTTGGTGTCTTTTTACAATTACTATCATGTTAAGGTGTGAACTGTCTAAAAGTACTCAAACATAAAAATCTGTGGGGGTATAGCTCAGTGGTGACTGCAGATCAAGAGGTCTCTGGTTCAACTCCAGATGCTCCCTAGCTCTAGATTTGGAATTGAGTCAACCAGAACAAAACCAAATCTTGAAAATCTGATGTTAACTGTTACAGGCTTGTTCATCGGAGATTCAATGTTAAGCCCTTTGTGTAGTGGTAGATCTACATTAAGTGCATTGTACTTGAAAATGTTTGAAGACTTGTTGTCATTATTACAATTCCTACCATGTTAAGGTGGGAACTGTCTAAAAGTACTCAGACACAACAACCTGTGGGGGTATAGCTCAGTGGTAGAGCATTTGACTGCAGATCAAGAGGTCTCTGGTTCAACTCCAGATGCCCCCTGTTTAGGTTTCAAAAGTTTGTTAAGAAGAAAACTAAATCCTAAAAAATTAATGCTGGAAATTCTTTGCTTGGTGCATCAGTATTAGGCCCTTTCTCTAGTGGCAAATCTACATAAAGCACTCAGACTCAGTGCATTGTACTTGTTCATTGGTGCATCAATGTTAAGCCCTTTGTCTAGTGGTAGATCTACATTAAGTGCATTGTACTTGAAAATGATTGAAGACTTGTTGTCTCTTTTACAATTACTATCATGTTAAGGTGGGAACTGTCTAAAAGTACTCAAGCACAACAACCTGTGGGGGTATAGCTCAGTGGTAGAGCATTTGACTGCAGATCAAGAGGTCTCTGGTTCCACTCCAGATGCCCCTGTTTAGGTTTCAAAAGTTTGTTAAGAAGAAAACTAAATCCTAAAAAATTAATGCTGGAAATTCTTTGCTTGGTGCATCAGTATTAGGCCCTTTCTCTAGTGGCAAATCTACATAAAGCACTCAGACTTAGTGCATTGTACTTGAAAATGATTGAAGACTTGGTGTCTTTTTTTACAATTACTATCATGTTAAGGTGTGAACTGTCTAAAAGTACTCAAACATAAAAATCTGTGGGGGTATAGCTCAGTGGTGACTGCAGATCAAGAGGTCTCTGGTTCAACTCCAGATGCTCCCTAGCTCTAGATTTGGAATTGAGTCAACCAGAACAAAACCAAATCTTGAAAATCTGATGTTAACTGTTACAGGCTTGTTCATTGGAGCATCAATGTTAAGCCCTTTGTGTAGTGGTAGATCTACATTAAGTGCATTGTACTTGAAAATGTTTGAAGACTTGTTGTCTCTATTACAATTCCTACCATGTTAAGGTGGGAACTGTCTAAAAGTACTCAAACACAACAACCTGTGGGGGTATAGCTCAGTGGTAGAGCATTTGACTGCAGATCAAGAGGTCTCTGGTTCAACTCCAGATGCTCCCTAGTTTAGGTTTCAAAAGTTTGTTAAGAAGAAAACTAAATACTAAAAAATTAATGCTGGAAATTATTTCCTTGGTACATCAGTATTAAGCCCTTTCTCTAGTGGCAAATCTACATAAAGCACTCAGGCTCAGTGCATTGTACTTGAAAATGATTGAAGACTTGTTGTCTCTATTACAATTCCTACCATGTTAAGGTGGGAACTGTCTAAAAGTACTCACACACAACAACCTGTGGGGGTATAGCTCAGTGGTAGAGCGTTTGACTGCAGATCAAGAGGTCTCTGGTTCAACTCCAGATGCCCCCTGTTTAGGTCTCAACAGTTTGTTAAGAAGAAAACTAGTTCCTACAAAATTAATGCTGGAAATTCTTTGCTTGGTGCATCAGTATTAGGCCCTTTCTCTAGTGGCAAATCTACATAAAGCACTCAGACTCAGTGCATTGTACTTGTTCATTGGTGCATCAATGTTAAGCCCATTGTCTAGTGGTAGATCTACATTAAGTGCATTGTACTTGAAAATGATTGAAGACTTGGTGTCTTTTTACAATTACTATCATGTTAAGGTGTGAACTGTCTAAAAGTACTCAAACATAAAAATCTGTGGGGGTATAGCTCAGTGGTGACTGCAGATCAAGAGGTCTCTGGTTCAACTCCAGATGCTCCCTAGCTCTAGATTTGGAATTGAGTCAACCAGAACAAAACCAAATCTTGAAAATCTGATGTTAACTGTTACAGGCTTGTTCATTGGAGCATCAATGTTAAGCCCTTTGTGTAGTGGTAGATCTACATTAAGTGCATTGTACTTGAAAATGTTTGAAGACTTGTTGTCTCTATTACAATTCCTACCATGTTAAGGTGGGAACTGTCTAAAAGTACTCAAACACAACATCCTGTGGGGGTATAGCTCAGTGGTAGAGCATTTGACTGCAGATCAAGAGGTCTCTGGTTCAACTCCAGATGCTCCCTAGTTTAGGTTTCAAAAGTTTGTTAAGAAGAAAACTAAATACTAAAAAATTAATGCTGGAAATTATTTCCTTGGTACATGAGTATTAGGCCCTTTCTCTAGTGGCAAATCTACATAAAGCACTCAGGCTCAGTGCATTGTACTTGAAAATGATTGAAGACTTGGTGTCTTTTTCTACAATTACTATCATGTTAAGGTGTGAACTGTCTAAAAGTACTCAAACATAAAAATCTGTGGGGGTATAGCTCAGTGGTGACTGCAGATCAAGAGGTCTCTGGTTCAACTCCATATGCTCCCTAGCTCTAGATTTGGAATTGAGTCAACCAGAACAAAACCAAATCTTGAAAATCTGATGTTAACTGTTACAGGCTTGTTCATCGGAGCATCAATGTTAAGCCCTTTGTGTAGTGGTAGATCTACATTAAGTGCATTGTACTTGAAAATGTTTGAAGACTTGTTGTCATTATTACAATTCCTACCATGTTAAGGTGGGAACTGTCTAAAAGTACTCAGACACAACAACCTGTGGGGGTATAGCTCAGTGGTAGAGCATTTGACTGCAGATCAAGAGGTCTCTGGTTCAACTCCAGATGCCCCCTGTTTAGGTCTCAACAGTTTGTTAAGAAGAAAACTAGTTCCTACAAAATTAATGCTGGAAATTCTTTGCTTGGTGCATCAGTATTAGGCCCTTTCTCTAGTGGCAAATCTACATAAAGCACTCAGACTCAGTGCATTGTACTTGTTCATTGGTGCATCAATGTTAAGCCCATTGTCTAGTGGTAGATCTACATTAAGTGCATTGTACTTGAAAATGTTTGAAGACTTGTTGTCTCTATTACAATTCCTACCATGTTAAGGTGGGAACTGTCTAAAAGTACTCAAACACAACAACCTGTGGGGGTATAGCTCAGTGGTAGAGCATTTGACTGCAGATCAAGAGGTCTCTGGTTCAACTCCAGATGCTCCCTAGTTTAGGTTTCAAAAGTTTGTTAAGAAGAAAACTAAATACTAAAAAATTAATGCTGGAAATTATTTCCTTGGTGCATCAGTATTAGGCCCTTTCTCTAGTGGCAAATCTACATAAAGCACTCAGGCTCAGTGCATTGTACTCGAAAATGATTGAAGACTTGGTGTCTTTTTACAATTACTATCATGTTAAGGTGTGAACTGTCTAAAAGTACTCAAACATAAAAATCTGTGGGGGTATAGCTCAGTGGTGACTGCAGATCAAGAGGTCTCTGGTTCAACTCCAGATGCTCCCTAGCTCTAGATTTGGAATTGAGTCAACCAGAACAAAACCAAATCTTGAAAATCTGATGTTAACTGTTACAGGCTTGTTCATCGGAGTATTCAATGTTAAGCCCTTTGTGTAGTGGTAGATCTACATTAAGTGCATTGTACTTGAAAATGATTGAAGACTTGTTGTCTTTATTACAATTCCTACCATGTTAAGGTGGGAACTGTCTAAAAGTACTCAAACACAACAACCTGTGGGGGTATAGCTCAGTGGTAGAGCATTTGACTGCAGATCAAGAGGTCTCTGGTTCAACTCCAGATGCCCCCTGTTTAGGTTTCAAAAGTTTGTTAAGAAGAAAACTAAATCCTAAAAAATTAATGCTGGAAATTCTTTGCTTGGTGCATCAGTATTAGGCCCTTTCTCTAGTGGCAAATCTACATAAAGCACTCAGACTCAGTGCATTGTACTTGTTCATTGGTGCATCAATGTTAAGCCCATTGTCTAGTGGTAGATCTACATTAAGTGCATTGTACTTGAAAATGTTTGAAGACTTGTTGTCTCTATTACAATTCCTACCATGTTAAGGTGGGAACTGTCTAAAAGTACTCAAACACAACAACCTGTGGGGGTATAGCTCAGTGGTAGAGCATTTGACTGCAGATCAAGAGGTCTCTGGTTCAACTCCAGATGCTCCCTAGTTTAGGTTTCAAAAGTTTGTTAAGAAGAAAACTAAATGCTACAAAATTAATGTTGGAAATTCTTTGCTTGGTGCATCAGTATTAGGCCCTTTCTCTAGTGGCAAATCTACATAAAGCACTCAGGCTCAGTGCATTGTACTCGAAAATGATTGAAGACTTGTCCTTTTTACAATTCCTACTATGTTAAGTTGGGAACTGTCTAAAAGTACTCAAGCACAACAAAATGTGGGGGTATAGCTCAGTGGTAGAGCATTTGACTGCAGATCAAGAGGTCTCTGGTTCCACTCCAGATGCCCCCTGTTTAGGTTTCAAAAGTTTGTTAAGAAGAAAACTAAATCCTAAAAAATTAATGCTGGAAATTCTTTGCTTGGTGCATCAGTATTAGGCCCTTTCTCTAGTGGCAAATCTACATAAAGCACTCAGACTTAGTGCATTGTACTTGAAAATGATTGAAGACTTGGTGTCTTTTTTTACAATTACTATCATGTTAAGGTGTGAACTGTCTAAAAGTACTCAAACATAAAAATCTGTGGGGGTATAGCTCAGTGGTGACTGCAGATCAAGAGGTCTCTGGTTCAACTCCAGATGCTCCCTAGCTCTAGATTTGGAATTGAGTCAACCAGAACAAAACCAAATCTTGAAAATCTGATGTTAACTGTTACAGGCTTGTTCATTGGAGCATCAATGTTAAGCCCTTTGTGTAGTGGTAGATCTACATTAAGTGCATTGTACTTGAAAATGTTTGAAGACTTGTTGTCTCTATTACAATTCCTACCATGTTAAGGTGGGAACTGTCTAAAAGTACTCAAACACAACAACCTGTGGGGGTATAGCTCAGTGGTAGAGCATTTGACTGCAGATCAAGAGGTCTCTGGTTCAACTCCAGATGCCCCCTGTTTAGGTTTCAAAAGTTTGTTAAGAAGAAAACTAAATCCTAAAAAATTAATGCTGGAAATTCTTTGCTTGGTGCATCAGTATTAGGCCCTTTCTCTAGTGGCAAATCTACATAAAGCACTCAGACTTAGTGCATTGTACTTGAAAATGATTGAAGACTTGGTGTCTTTTTACAATTACTATCATGTTAAGGTGTGAACTGTCTAAAAGTACTCAAACACAACAACCTGTGGGGGTATAGCTCAGTGGTGACTGCAGATCAAGAGGTCTCTGGTTCAACTCCAGATGCTCCCTAGCTCTAGATTTGGAATTGAGTCAACCAGAACAAAACCAAATCTTGAAAATCTGATGTTAACTGTTACAGGCTTGTTCATCGGAGATTCAATGTTAAGCCCTTTGTGTAGTGGTAGATCTACATTAAGTGCATTGTACTTGAAAATGTTTGAAGACTTGTTGTCATTATTACGATTCCTACCATGTTAAGGTGGGAACTGTCTAAAAGTACTCAGACACAACAACCTGTGGGGGTATAGCTCAGTGGTAGAGCGTTTGACTGCAGATCAAGAGGTCTCTGGTTCCACTCCAGATGCCCCCTGTTTAGGTCTCAACAGTTTGTTAAGAAGAAAACTAGTTCCTACAAAATTAATGCTGGAAATTCTTTGCTTGGTGCATCAGTATTAGGCCCTTTCTCTAGTGGCAAATCTACATAAAGCACTCAGACTCAGTGCATTGTACTTGTTCATTGGTGCATCAATGTTAAGCCCATTGTCTAGTGGTAGATCTACATTAAGTGCATTGTACTTGAAAATGTTTGAAGACTTGTTGTCTCTATTACAATTACTATCATGTTAAGGTGTGAACTGTCTAAAAGTACTCAAACATAAAAATCTGTGGGGGTATAGCTCAGTGGTGACTGCAGATCAAGAGGTCTCTGGTTCAACTCCAGATGCTCCCTAGCTCTAGATTTGGAATTGAGTCAACCAGAACAAAACCAAATCTTGAAAATCTGATGTTAACTGTTACAGGCTTGTTCATCGGAGCATCAATGTTAAGCCCTTTGTGTAGTGGTAGATCTACATTAAGTGCATTGTACTTGAAAATGTTTGAAGACTTGTTGTCATTATTACAATTCCTACCATGTTAAGGTGGGAACTGTCTAAAAGTACTCAGACACAACAACCTGTGGGGGTATAGCTCAGTGGTAGAGCGTTTGACTGCAGATCTAGAGGTCTCTGGTTCAACTCCAGATGCCCCCTGTTTAGGTCTCAACAGTTTGTTAAGAAGAAAACTAGTTCCTACAAAATTAATGCTGGAAATTCTTTGCTTGGTGCATCAGTATTAGGCCCTTTCTCTAGTGGCAAATCTACATAAAGCACTCAGACTCAGTGCATTGTACTTGTTCATTGGTGCATCAATGTTAAGCCCATTGTCTAGTGGTAGATCTACATTAAGTGCATTGTACTTGAAAATGTTTGAAGACTTGTTGTCTCTTTTACAATTACTATCATGTTAAGTTGGGAACTGTCTAAAAGTACTCAAGCACAACAACCTGTGGGGGTATAGCTCAGTGGTGACTGCAGATCAAGAGGTCTCTGGTTCAACTCCAGATGCTCCCTAGTTTAGGTTTCAAAAGTTTGTTAAGAAGAAAACTAAATACTAAAAAATTAATGCTGGAAATTATTTCCTTGGTGCATCAGTATTAGGCCCTTTCTCTAGTGGCAAATCTACATAAAGCACTCAGGCTCAGTGCATTGTACTTGAAAATGATTGAAGACTTGGTGTCTTTTTACAATTACTATCATGTTAAGGTGTGAACTGTCTAAAAGTACTCAAACATAAAAATCTGTGGGGGTATAGCTCAGTGGTGACTGCAGATCAAGAGGTCTCTGGTTCAACTCCAGATGCTCCCTAGCTCTAGATTTGGAATTGAGTCAACCAGAACAAAACCAAATCTTGAAAATCTGATGTTAACTGTTACAGGCTTGTTCATTGGAGCATCAATGTTAAGCCCTTTGTGTAGTGGTAGATCTACATTAAGTGCATTGTACTTGAAAATGTTTGAAGACTTGTTGTCTCTATTACAATTCCTACCATGTTAAGGTGGGAACTGTCTAAAAGTACTCAAACACAACAACCTGTGGGGGTATAGCTCAGTGGTAGAGCATTTGACTGCAGATCAAGAGGTCTCTGGTTCAACTCCAGATGCTCCCTAGTTTAGGTTTCAAAAGTTTGTTAAGAAGAAAACTAAATACTAAAAAATTAATGCTGGAAATTATTTCCTTGGTACATGAGTATTAGGCCCTTTCTCTAGTGGCAAATCTACATAAAGCACTCAGACTTAGTGCATTGTACTTGAAAATGATTGAAGACTTGGTGTCTTTTTTTACAATTACTATCATGTTAAGGTGTGAACTGTCTAAAAGTACTCAAACATAAAAATCTGTGGGGGTATAGCTCAGTGGTGACTGCAGATCAAGAGGTCTCTGGTTCAACTCCATATGCTCCCTAGCTCTAGATTTGGAATTGAGTCAACCAGAACAAAACCAAATCTTGAAAATCTGATGTTAACTGTTACAGGCTTGTTCATCGGAGCATCAATGTTAAGCCCTTTGTGTAGTGGTAGATCTACATTAAGTGCATTGTACTTGAAAATGTTTGAAGACTTGTTGTCATTATTACAATTCCTACCATGTTAAGGTGGGAACTGTCTAAAAGTACTCAGACACAACAACCTGTGGGGGTATAGCTCAGTGGTAGAGCATTTGACTGCAGATCAAGAGGTCTCTGGTTCAACTCCAGATGCCCCCTGTTTAGGTCTCAACAGTTTGTTAAGAAGAAAACTAGTTCCTACAAAATTAATGCTGGAAATTCTTTGCTTGGTGCATCAGTATTAGGCCCTTTCTCTAGTGGCAAATCTACATAAAGCACTCAGACTCAGTGCATTGTACTTGTTCATTGGTGCATCAATGTTAAGCCCATTGTCTAGTGGTAGATCTACATTAAGTGCATTGTACTTGAAAATGTTTGAAGACTTGTTGTCTCTATTACAATTCCTACCATGTTAAGGTGGGAACTGTCTAAAAGTACTCAAACACAACAACCTGTGGGGGTATAGCTCAGTGGTAGAGCATTTGACTGCAGATCAAGAGGTCTCTGGTTCAACTCCAGATGCTCCCTAGTTTAGGTTTCAAAAGTTTGTTAAGAAGAAAACTAAATACTAAAAAATTAATGCTGGAAATTATTTCCTTGGTGCATCAGTATTAGGCCCTTTCTCTAGTGGCAAATCTACATAAAGCACTCAGGCTCAGTGCATTGTACTTGAAAATGATTGAAGACTTGGTGTCTTTTTACAATTACTATCATGTTAAGGTGTGAACTGTCTAAAAGTACTCAAACATAAAAATCTGTGGGGGTATAGCTCAGTGGTGACTGCAGATCAAGAGGTCTCTGGTTCAACTCCAGATGCTCCCTAGCTCTAGATTTGGAATTGAGTCAACCAGAACAAAACCAAATCTTGAAAATCTGATGTTAACTGTTACAGGCTTGTTCATCGGAGATTCAATGTTAAGCCCTTTGTGTAGTGGTAGATCTACATTAAGTGCATTGTACTTGAAAATGATTGAAGACTTGTTGTCATTATTACAATTCCTACCATGTTAAGGTGGGAACTGTCTAAAAGTACTCAAACACAACAACCTGTGGGGGTATAGCTCAGTGGTAGAGCATTTGACTGCAGATCAAGAGGTCTCTGGTTCAACTCCAGATGCTCCCTAGTTTAGGTTTCAAAAGTTTGTTAAGAAGAAAACTAAATCCTAAAAAATTAATGCTGGAAATTCTTTGCTTGGTGCATCAGTATTAGGCCCTTTCTCTAGTGGCAAATCTACATAAAGCACTCAGACTCAGTGCATTGTACTTGTTCATTGGTGCATCAATGTTAAGCCCATTGTCTAGTGGTAGATCTACATTAAGTGCATTGTACTTGAAAATGTTTGAAGACTTGTTGTCTCTATTACAATTCCTACCATGTTAAGGTGGGAACTGTCTAAAAGTACTCAAACACAACAACCTGTGGGGGTATAGCTCAGTGGTAGAGCATTTGACTGCAGATCAAGAGGTCTCTGGTTCAACTCCAGATGCCCCCTGTTTAGGTTTCAAAAGTTTGTTAAGAAGAAAACTAAATCCTAAAAAATTAATGTTGGAAATTCTTTGCTTGGTGCATCAGTATTAGGCCCTTTCTCTAGTGGCAAATCTACATAAAGCACTCAGGCTCAGTGCATTGTACTCGAAAATGATTGAAGACTTGTCCTTTTTACAATTCCTACTATGTTAAGTTGGGAACTGTCTAAAAGTACTCAAGCACAACAAAATGTGGGGGTATAGCTCAGTGGTAGAGCATTTGACTGCAGATCAAGAGGTCTCTGGTTCCACTCCAGATGCCCCCTGTTTAGGTTTCAAAAGTTTGTTAAGAAGAAAACTAAATCCTAAAAAATTAATGCTGGAAATTCTTTGCTTGGTGCATCAGTATTAGGCCCTTTCTCTAGTGGCAAATCTACATAAAGCACTCAGACTTAGTGCATTGTACTTGAAAATGATTGAAGACTTGGTGTCTTCTATTACAATTACTATCATGTTAAGGTGTGAACTGTCTAAAAGTACTCAAACATAAAAATCTGTGGGGGTATAGCTCAGTGGTGACTGCAGATCAAGAGGTCTCTGGTTCAACTCCAGATGCTCCCTAGCTCTAGATTTGGAATTGAGTCAACCAGAACAAAACCAAATCTTGAAAATCTGATGTTAACTGTTACAGGCTTGTTCATTGGAGCATCAATGTTAAGCCCTTTGTGTAGTGGTAGATCTACATTAAGTGCATTGTACTTGAAAATGTTTGAAGACTTGTTGTCTCTATTACAATTCCTACCATGTTAAGGTGGGAACTGTCTAAAAGTACTCAAACACAACATCCTGTGGGGGTATAGCTCAGTGGTAGAGCATTTGACTGCAGATCAAGAGGTCTCTGGTTCAACTCCAGATGCTCCCTAGTTTAGGTTTCAAAAGTTTGTTAAGAAGAAAACTAAATACTAAAAAATTAATGCTGGAAATTATTTCCTTGGTACATGAGTATTAGGCCCTTTCTCTAGTGGCAAATCTACATAAAGCACTCAGACTTAGTGCATTGTACTTGAAAATGATTGAAGACTTGGTGTCTTTTTACAATTACTATCATGTTAAGGTGTGAACTGTCTAAAAGTACTCAAACATAAAAATCTGTGGGGGTATAGCTCAGTGGTGACTGCAGATCAAGAGGTCTCTGGTTCAACTCCAGATGCTCCCTAGCTCTAGATTTGGAATTGAGTCAACCAGAACAAAACCAAATCTTGAAAATCTGATGTTAACTGTTACAGGCTTGTTCATCGGAGATTCAATGTTAAGCCCTTTGTGTAGTGGTAGATCTACATTAAGTGCATTGTACTTGAAAATGTTTGAAGACTTGTTGTCATTATTACAATTCCTACCATGTTAAGGTGGGAACTGTCTAAAAGTACTCAGACACAACAACCTGTGGGGGTATAGCTCAGTGGTAGAGCGTTTGACTGCAGATCAAGAGGTCTCTGGTTCCACTCCAGATGCCCCCTGTTTAGGTCTCAACAGTTTGTTAAGAAGAAAACTAGTTCCTACAAAATTAATGCTGGAAATTCTTTGCTTGGTGCATCAGTATTAGGCACTTTCTCTAGTGGCAAATCTACATAAAGCACTCAGACTCAGTGCATTGTACTTGTTCATTGGTGCATCAATGTTAAGCCCATTGTCTAGTGGTAGATCTACATTAAGTGCATTGTACTTGAAAATGTTTGAAGACTTGTTGTCTCTATTACAATTACTATCATGTTAAGGTGTGAACTGTCTAAAAGTACTCAAACATAAAAATCTGTGGGGGTATAGCTCAGTGGTGACTGCAGATCAAGAGGTCTCTGGTTCAACTCCATATGCTCCCTAGCTCTAGATTTGGAATTGAGTCAACCAGAACAAAACCAAATCTTGAAAATCTGATGTTAACTGTTACAGGCTTGTTCATCGGAGCATCAATGTTAAGCCCTTTGTGTAGTGGTAGATCTACATTAAGTGCATTGTACTTGAAAATGTTTGAAGACTTGTTGTCTTTATTACAATTCCTACCATGTTAAGGTGGGAACTGTCTAAAAGTACTCAGACACAACAACCTGTGGGGGTATAGCTCAGTGGTAGAGCGTTTGACTGCAGATCAAGAGGTCTCTGGTTCAACTCCAGATGCCCCCTGTTTAGGTCTCAACAGTTTGTTAAGAAGAAAACTAGTTCCTACAAAATTAATGCTGGAAATTCTTTGCTTGGTGCATCAGTATTAGGCCCTTTCTCTAGTGGCAAATCTACATAAAGCACTCAGACTCAGTGCATTGTACTTGTTCATTGGTGCATCAATGTTAAGCCCATTGTCTAGTGGTAGATCTACATTAAGTGCATTGTACTTGAAAATGTTTGAAGACTTGTTGTCTCTATTACAATTCCTACCATGTTAAGGTGGGAACTGTCTAAAAGTACTCAAACACAACAACCTGTGGGGGTATAGCTCAGTGGTAGAGCATTTGACTGCAGATCAAGAGGTCTCTGGTTCAACTCCAGATGCTCCCTAGTTTAGGTTTCAAAAGTTTGTTAAGAAGAAAACTAAATACTAAAAAATTAATGCTGGAAATTATTTGCTTGGTGCATCAGTATTAGGCCCTTTCTCTAGTGGCAAATCTACATAAAGCACTCAGGCTCAGTGCATTGTACTTGAAAATGATTGAAGACTTGGTGTCTTTTTACAATTACTATCATGTTAAGGTGTGAACTGTCTAAAAGTACTCAAACATAAAAATCTGTGGGGGTATAGCTCAGTGGTGACTGCAGATCAAGAGGTCTCTGGTTCAACTCCAGATGCTCCCTAGCTCTAGATTTGGAATTGAGTCAACCAGAACAAAACCAAATCTTGAAAATCTGATGTTAACTGTTACAGGCTTGTTCATTGGAGCATCAATGTTAAGCCCTTTGTGTAGTGGTAGATCTACATTAAGTGCATTGTACTTGAAAATGTTTGAAGACTTGTTGTCATTATTACAATTCCTACCATGTTAAGGTGGGAACTGTCTAAAAGTACTCAGACACAACAACCTGTGGGGGTATAGCTCAGTGGTAGAGCATTTGACTGCAGATCAAGAGGTCTCTGGTTCAACTCCAGATGCCCCCTGTTTAGGTCTCAACAGTTTGTTAAGAAGAAAACTAGTTCCTACAAAATTAATGCTGGAAATTCTTTGCTTGGTGCATCAGTATTAGGCCCTTTCTCTAGTGGCAAATCTACATAAAGCACTCAGACTCAGTGCATTGTACTTGTTCATTGGTGCATCAATGTTAAGCCCATTGTCTAGTGGTAGATCTACATTAAGTGCATTGTACTTGAAAATGTTTGAAGACTTGTTGTCTCTATTACAATTCCTACCATGTTAAGGTGGGAACTGTCTAAAAGTACTCAAACACAACAACCTGTGGGGGTATAGCTCAGTGGTAGAGCATTTGACTGCAGATCAAGAGGTCTCTGGTTCAACTCCAGATGCTCCCTAGTTTAGGTTTCAAAAGTTTGTTAAGAAGAAAACTAAATCCTAAAAAATTAATGCTGGAAATTCTTTGCTTGGTGCATCAGTATTAGGCCCTTTCTCTAGTGGCAAATCTACATAAAGCACTCAGGCTCAGTGCATTGTACTTGAAAATGATTGAAGACTTGGTGTCTTTTTTTACAATTACTATCATGTTAAGGTGTGAACTGTCTAAAAGTACTCAAACATAAAAATCTGTGGGGGTATAGCTCAGTGGTGACTGCAGATCAAGAGGTCTCTGGTTCAACTACAGATGCTCCCTAGCTCTAGATTTGGAATTGAGTCAACCAGAACAAAACCAAATCTTGAAAATCTGATGTTAACTGTTACAGGCTTGTTCATCGGAGCATCAATGTTAAGCCCTTTGTGTAGTGGTAGATCTACATTAAGTGCATTGTACTTGAAAATGTTTGAAGACTTGTTGTCTTTATTACAATTCCTACCATGTTAAGGTGGGAACTGTCTAAAAGTACTCAAACACAACAACCTGTGGGGGTATAGCTCAGTGGTAGAGCATTTGACTGCAGATCAAGAGGTCTCTGGTTCAACTCCAGATGCCCCCTGTTTAGGTTTCAAAAGTTTGTTAAGAAGAAAACTAAATCCTAAAAAATTAATGCTGGAAATTCTTTGCTTGGTGCATCAGTATTAGGCCCTTTCTCTAGTGGCAAATCTACATAAAGCACTCAGACTCAGTGCATTGTACTTGTTCATTGGTGCATCAATGTTAAGCCCATTGTCTAGTGGTAGATCTACATTAAGTGCATTGTACTTGAAAATGTTTGAAGACTTGTTGTCTCTATTACAATTACTATCATGTTAAGGTGTGAACTGTCTAAAAGTACTCAAACACAACAACCTGTGGGGGTATAGCTCAGTGGTAGAGCATTTGACTGCAGATCAAGAGGTCTCTGGTTCAACTCCAGATGCCCCCTGTTTAGGTTTCAAAAGTTTGTTAAGAAGAAAACTAAATCCTACAAAATTAATGTTGGAAATTCTTTGCTTGGTACATCAGTATTAGGCCCTTTCTCTAGTGGCAAATCTACATAAAGCACTCAGACTCAGTGCATTGTACTTGTTCATTGGTGCATCAATGTTAAGCCCATTGTCTAGTGGTAGATCTACATTAAGTGCATTGTACTTGAAAATGTTTGAAGACTTGTTGTCTTTTTTACATTTACTATCATGTTAAGTTGGGAACTGTCTAAAAGTACTCAAGCACAACAACCTGTGGGGGTATAGCTCAGTGGTAGAGCATTTGACTGCAGATCAAGAGGTCTCTGGTTCAACTCCAGATGCCCCCTGTTTAGGTTTCAAAAGTTTGTTAAGAAGAAAACTAAATCCTAAAAAATTAATGCTGGAAATTCTTTGCTTGGTGCATCAGTATTAGGCCCTTTCTCTAGTGGCAAATCTACATAAAGCACTCAGACTTAGTGCATTGTACTTGAAAATGATTGAAGACTTGGTGTCTTTTTTTACAATTACTATCATGTTAAGGTGTGAACTGTCTAAAAGTACTCAAACATAAAAATCTGTGGGGGTATAGCTCAGTGGTGACTGCAGATCAAGAGGTCTCTGGTTCAACTCCAGATGCTCCCTAGCTCTAGATTTGGAATTGAGTCAACCAGAACAAAACCAAATCTTGAAAATCTGATGTTAACTGTTACAGGCTTGTTCATTGGAGCATCAATGTTAAGCCCTTTGTGTAGTGGTAGATCTACATTAAGTGCATTGTACTTGAAAATGTTTGAAGACTTGTTGTCTCTATTACAATTCCTACCATGTTAAGGTGGGAACTGTCTAAAAGTACTCAAACACAACAACCTGTGGGGGTATAGCTCAGTGGTAGAGCGTTTGACTGCAGATCAAGAGGTCTCTGGTTCCACTCCAGATGCCCCCTAGTTTAGGTCTCAACAGTTTGTTAAGAAGAAAACTAGTTCCTACAAAATTAATGCTGGAAATTCTTTGCTTGGTGCATCAGTATTAGGCACTTTCTCTAGTGGCAAATCTACATAAAGCACTCAGACTCAGTGCATTGTACTTGTTCATTGGTGCATCAATGTTAAGCCCATTGTCTAGTGGTAGATCTACATTAAGTGCATTGTACTTGAAAATGTTTGAAGACTTGTTGTCTCTATTACAATTACTATCATGTTAAGGTGTGAACTGTCTAAAAGTACTCAAACATAAAAATCTGTGGGGGTATAGCTCAGTGGTGACTGCAGATCAAGAGGTCTCTGGTTCAACTCCATATGCTCCCTAGCTCTAGATTTGGAATTGAGTCAACCAGAACAAAACCAAATCTTGAAAATCTGATGTTAACTGTTACAGGCTTGTTCATCGGAGCATCAATGTTAAGCCCTTTGTGTAGTGGTAGATCTACATTAAGTGCATTGTACTTGAAAATGTTTGAAGACTTGTTGTCTTTATTACAATTCCTACCATGTTAAGGTGGGAACTGTCTAAAAGTACTCAGACACAACAACCTGTGGGGGTATAGCTCAGTGGTAGAGCGTTTGACTGCAGATCAAGAGGTCTCTGGTTCAACTCCAGATGCCCCCTGTTTAGGTCTCAACAGTTTGTTAAGAAGAAAACTAGTTCCTACAAAATTAATGCTGGAAATTCTTTGCTTGGTGCATCAGTATTAGGCCCTTTCTCTAGTGGCAAATCTACATAAAGCACTCAGACTCAGTGCATTGTACTTGTTCATTGGTGCATCAATGTTAAGCCCATTGTCTAGTGGTAGATCTACATTAAGTGCATTGTACTTGAAAATGTTTGAAGACTTGTTGTCTCTATTACAATTCCTACCATGTTAAGGTGGGAACTGTCTAAAAGTACTCAAACACAACAACCTGTGGGGGTATAGCTCAGTGGTAGAGCATTTGACTGCAGATCAAGAGGTCTCTGGTTCAACTCCAGATGCTCCCTAGTTTAGGTTTCAAAAGTTTGTTAAGAAGAAAACTAAATACTAAAAAATTAATGCTGGAAATTATTTCCTTGGTACATCAGTATTAGGCCCTTTCTCTAGTGGCAAATCTACATAAAGCACTCAGGCTCAGTGCATTGTACTTGAAAATGATTGAAGACTTGGTGTCTTTTTACAATTACTATCATGTTAAGGTGTGAACTGTCTAAAAGTACTCAAACATAAAAATCTGTGGGGGTATAGCTCAGTGGTGACTGCAGATCAAGAGGTCTCTGGTTCAACTCCAGATGCTCCCTAGCTCTAGATTTGGAATTGAGTCAACCAGAACAAAACCAAATCTTGAAAATCTGATGTTAACTGTTACAGGCTTGTTCATTGGAGCATCAATGTTAAGCCCTTTGTGTAGTGGTAGATCTACATTAAGTGCATTGTACTTGAAAATGTTTGAAGACTTGTTGTCTCTATTACAATTCCTACCATGTTAAGGTGGGAACTGTCTAAAAGTACTCAAACACAACAACCTGTGGGGGTATAGCTCAGTGGTAGAGCATTTGACTGCAGATCAAGAGGTCTCTGGTTCAACTCCAGATGCTCCCTAGTTTAGGTTTCAAAAGTTTGTTAAGAAGAAAACTAAATCCTAAAAAATTAATGCTGGAAATTCTTTGCTTGGTGCATCAGTATTAGGCCCTTTCTCTAGTGGCAAATCTACATAAAGCACTCAGACTTAGTGCATTGTACTTGAAAATGATTGAAGACTTGGTGTCTTTTTTTACAATTACTATCATGTTAAGTTGGGAACTGTCTAAAAGTACTCAAGCACAACAACCTGTGGGGGTATAGCTCAGTGGTGACTGCAGATCAAGAGGTCTCTGGTTCAACTCCAGATGCTCACTAGCTCTAGATTTGGAATTGAGTCAACCAGAACAAAACCAAATCTTGAAAATCTGATGTTAACTGTTACAGGCTTGTTCATCGGAGATTCAATGTTAAGCCCTTTGTGTAGTGGTAGATCTACATTAAGTGCATTGTACTTGAAAATGTTTGAAGACTTGTTGTCATTATTACAATTCCTACCATGTTAAGGTGGGAACTGTCTAAAAGTACTCAGACACAACAACCTGTGGGGGTATAGCTCAGTGGTAGAGCATTTGACTGCAGATCAAGAGGTCTCTGGTTCAACTCCAGATGCCCCCTGTTTAGGTCTCAACAGTTTGTTAAGAAGAAAACTAGTTCCTACAAAATTAATGCTGGAAATTCTTTGCTTGGTGCATCAGTATTAGGCCCTTTCTCTAGTGGCAAATCTACATAAAGCACTCAGACTCAGTGCATTGTACTTGTTCATTGGTGCATCAATGTTAAGCCCATTGTCTAGTGGTAGATCTACATTAAGTGCATTGTACTTGAAAATGTTTGAAGACTTGTTGTCTCTATTACAATTACTATCATGTTAAGGTGTGAACTGTCTAAAAGTACTCAAACACAACAACCTGTGGGGGTATAGCTCAGTGGTAGAGCATTTGACTGCAGATCAAGAGGTCTCTGGTTCAACTCCAGATGCCCCCTGTTTAGGTTTCAAAAGTTTGTTAAGAAGAAAACTAAATCCTAAAAAATTAATGTTGGAAATTCTTTGCTTGGTGCATCAGTATTAGGCCCTTTCTCTAGTGGCAAATCTACATAAAGCACTCAGGCTCAGTGCATTGTACTCGAAAATGATTGAAGACTTGGTGTCTTTTTACAATTACTATCATGTTAAGGTGTGAACTGTCTAAAAGTACTCAAACATAAAAATCTGTGGGGGTATAGCTCAGTGGTGACTGCAGATCAAGAGGTCTCTGGTTCAACTCCAGATGCTCCCTAGCTCTAGATTTGGAATTGAGTCAACCAGAACAAAACCAAATCTTGAAAATCTGATGTTAACTGTTACAGGCTTGTTCATTGGAGCATCAATGTTAAGCCCTTTGTGTAGTGGTAGATCTACATTAAGTGCATTGTACTTGAAAATGTTTGAAGACTTGTTGTCTCTATTACAATTCCTACCATGTTAAGGTGGGAACTGTCTAAAAGTACTCAAACACAACATCCTGTGGGGGTATAGCTCAGTGGTAGAGCATTTGACTGCAGATCAAGAGGTCTCTGGTTCAACTCCAGATGCTCCCTAGTTTAGGTTTCAAAAGTTTGTTAAGAAGAAAACTAAATACTAAAAAATTAATGCTGGAAATTATTTCCTTGGTACATCAGTATTAGGCCCTTTCTCTAGTGGCAAATCTACATAAAGCACTCAGGCTCAGTGCATTGTACTTGAAAATGATTGAAGACTTGGTGTCTTTTTACAATTACTATCATGTTAAGGTGTGAACTGTCTAAAAGTACTCAAACATAAAAATCTGTGGGGGTATAGCTCAGTGGTGACTGCAGATCAAGAGGTCTCTGGTTCAACTCCAGATGCTCCCTAGCTCTAGATTTGGAATTGAGTCAACCAGAACAAAACCAAATCTTGAAAATCTGATGTTAACTGTTACAGGCTTGTTCATCGGAGCATCAATGTTAAGCCCTTTGTGTAGTGGTAGATCTACATTAAGTGCATTGTACTTGAAAATGTTTGAAGACTTGTTGTCATTATTACAATTCCTACCATGTTAAGGTGGGAACTGTCTAAAAGTACTCAGACACAACAACCTGTGGGGGTATAGCTCAGTGGTAGAGCGTTTGACTGCAGATCAAGAGGTCTCTGGTTCAACTCCAGATGCCCCCTGTTTAGGTCTCAACAGTTTGTTAAGAAGAAAACTAGTTCCTACAAAATTAATGCTGGAAATTCTTTGCTTGGTGCATCAGTATTAGGCCCTTTCTCTAGTGGCAAATCTACATAAAGCACTCAGACTCAGTGCATTGTACTTGTTCATTGGTGCATCAATGTTAAGCCCATTGTCTAGTGGTAGATCTACATTAAGTGCATTGTACTTGAAAATGTTTGAAGACTTGTTGTCTCTATTACAATTCCTACCATGTTAAGGTGGGAACTGTCTAAAAGTACTCAAACACAACAACCTGTGGGGGTATAGCTCAGTGGTAGAGCATTTGACTGCAGATCAAGAGGTCTCTGGTTCAACTCCAGATGCTCCCTAGTTTAGGTTTCAAAAGTTTGTTAAGAAGAAAACTAAATACTAAAAAATTAATGCTGGAAATTATTTCCTTGGTGCATCAGTATTAGGCCCTTTCTCTAGTGGCAAATCTACATAAAGCACTCAGGCTCAGTGCATTGTACTTGAAAATGATTGAAGACTTGGTGTCTTTTTACAATTACTATCATGTTAAGGTGTGAACTGTCTAAAAGTACTCAAACACAACAACCTGTGGGGGTATAGCTCAGTGGTAGAGCATTTGACTGCAGATCAAGAGGTCTCTGGTTCAACTCCAGATGCCCCCTGTTTAGGTCTCAACAGTTTGTTAAGAAGAAAACTAAATACTAAAAAATTAATGCTGGAAATTATTTCCTTGGTGCATCAGTATTAGGCCCTTTCTCTAGTGGCAAATCTACATAAAGCACTCAGGCTCAGTGCATTGTACTCGAAAATGATTGAAGACTTGGTGTCTTTTTACAATTACTATCATGTTAAGGTGTGAACTGTCTAAAAGTACTCAAACACAACAACCTGTGGGGGTATAGCTCAGTGGTAGAGCATTTGACTGCAGATCAAGAGGTCTCTGGTTCAACTCCAGATGCCCCCTGTTTAGGTTTCAAAAGTTTGTTAAGAAGAAAACTAAATACTAAAAAATTAATGCTGGAAATTCTTTGCTTGGTGCATCAGTATTAGGCCCTTTCTCTAGTGGCAAATCTACATAAAGCACTCAGACTCAGTGCATTGTACTTGTTCATTGGTGCATCAATGTTAAGCCCATTGTCTAGTGGTAGATCTACATTAAGTGCATTGTACTTGAAAATGTTTGAAGACTTGTTGTCTCTATTACAATTCCTACCATGTTAAGGTGGGAACTGTCTAAAAGTACTCAAACACAACAACCTGTGGGGGTATAGCTCAGTGGTAGAGCATTTGACTGCAGATCAAGAGGTCTCTGGTTCAACTCCAGATGCCCCCTGTTTAGGTTTCAAAAGTTTGTTAAGAAGAAAACTAAATCCTACAAAATTAATGTTGGAAATTCTTTGCTTGGTGCATCAGTATTAGGCCCTTTCTCTAGTGGCAAATCTACATAAAGCACTCAGGCTCAGTGCATTGTACTCGAAAATGATTGAAGACTTGGTGTCTTTTTACAATTACTATCATGTTAAGGTGTGAACTGTCTAACAGTACTCAAACATAAAAATCTGTGGGGGTATAGCTCAGTGGTGACTGCAGATCAAGAGGTCTCTGGTTCAACTCCAGATGCTCCCTAGCTCTAGATTTGGAATTGAGTCAACCAGAACAAAACCAAATCTTGAAAATCTGATGTTAACTGTTACAGGCTTGTTCATTGGAGCATCAATGTTAAGCCCTTTGTGTAGTGGTAGATCTACATTAAGTGCATTGTACTTGAAAATGTTTGAAGACTTGTTGTCTTTATTACAATTCCTACCATGTTAAGGTGGGAACTGTCTAAAAGTACTCAAACACAACAACCTGTGGGGGTATAGCTCAGTGGTAGAGCATTTGACTGCAGATCAAGAGGTCTCTGGTTCAACTCCAGATGCTCCCTAGTTTAGGTTTCAAAAGTTTGTTAAGAAGAAAACTAAATACTAAAAAATTAATGCTGGAAATTCTTTGCTTGGTGCATCAGTATTAGGCCCTTTCTCTAGTGGCAAATCTACATAAAGCACTCAGGCTCAGTGCATTGTACTTGAAAATGATTGAAGACTTGGTGTCTTTTTACAATTACTATCATGTTAAGGTGTGAACTGTCTAAAAGTACTCAAACATAAAAATCTGTGGGGGTATAGCTCAGTGGTGACTGCAGATCAAGAGGTCTCTGGTTCAACTCCAGATGCTCCCTAGCTCTAGATTTGGAATTGAGTCAACCAGAACAAAACCAAATCTTGAAAATCTGATGTTAACTGTTACAGGCTTGTTCATCGGAGATTCAATGTTAAGCCCTTTGTGTAGTGGTAGATCTACATTAAGTGCATTGTACTTGAAAATGATTGAAGACTTGTCCTTTTTACAATTCCTACTATGTTAAGTTGGGAACTGTCTAAAAGTACTCAAGCACAACAAAATGTGGGGGTATAGCTCAGTGGTAGAGCATTTGACTGCAGATCAAGAGGTCTCTGGTTCCACTCCAGATGCCCCCTGTTTAGGTTTCAAAAGTTTGTTAAGAAGAAAACTAAATCCTAAAAAATTAATGCTGGAAATTCTTTGCTTGGTGCATCAGTATTAGGCCCTTTCTCTAGTGGCAAATCTACATAAAGCACTCAGACTTAGTGCATTGTACTTGAAAATGATTGAAGACTTGGTGTCTTTTTTTACAATTACTATCATGTTAAGGTGTGAACTGTCTAAAAGTACTCAAACATAAAAATCTGTGGGGGTATAGCTCAGTGGTGACTGCAGATCAAGAGGTCTCTGGTTCAACTCCAGATGCTCCCTAGCTCTAGATTTGGAATTGAGTCAACCAGAACAAAACCAAATCTTGAAAATCTGATGTTAACTGTTACAGGCTTGTTCATCGGAGCATCAATGTTAAGCCCTTTGTGTAGTGGTAGATCTACATTAAGTGCATTGTACTTGAAAATGTTTGAAGACTTGTTGTCTTTATTACAATTCCTACCATGTTAAGGTGGGAACTGTCTAAAAGTACTCAGACACAACAACCTGTGGGGGTATAGCTCAGTGGTAGAGCATTTGACTGCAGATCAAGAGGTCTCTCGTTCAACTCCAGATGCCCCCTGTTTAGGTTTCAAAAGTTTGTTAAGAAGAAAACTAAATCCTAAAAAATTAATGCTGGAAATTCTTTGCTTGGTGCATCAGTATTAGGCCCTTTCTCTAGTGGCAAATCTACATAAAGCACTCAGACTCAGTGCATTGTACTTGTTCATTGGTGCATCAATGTTAAGCCCATTGTCTAGTGGTAGATCTACATTAAGTGCATTGTACTTGAAAATGTTTGAAGACTTGTTGTCTCTATTACAATTCCTACCATGTTAAGGTGGGAACTGTCTAAAAGTACTCAAACACAACAACCTGTGGGGGTATAGCTCAGTGGTAGAGCATTTGACTGCAGATCAAGAGGTCTCTGGTTCAACTCCAGATGCTCCCTAGTTTAGGTTTCAAAAGTTTGTTAAGAAGAAAACTAAATACTAAAAAATTAATGCTGGAAATTATTTCCTTGGTGCATCAGTATTAGGCCCTTTCTCTAGTGGCAAATCTACATAAAGCACTCAGGCTCAGTGCATTGTACTTGAAAATGATTGAAGACTTGGTGTCTTTTTACAATTACTATCATGTTAAGGTGTGAACTGTCTAAAAGTACTCAAACATAAAAATCTGTGGGGGTATAGCTCAGTGGTGACTGCAGATCAAGAGGTCTCTGGTTCAACTCCAGATGCTCCCTAGCTCTAGATTTGGAATTGAGTCAACCAGAACAAAACCAAATCTTGAAAATCTGATGTTAACTGTTACAGGCTTGTTCATTGGAGCATCAATGTTAAGCCCTTTGTGTAGTGGTAGATCTACATTAAGTGCATTGTACTTGAAAATGTTTGAAGACTTGTTGTCTCTATTACAATTCCTACCATGTTAAGGTGGGAACTGTCTAAAAGTACTCAAACACAACATCCTGTGGGGGTATAGCTCAGTGGTAGAGCATTTGACTGCAGATCAAGAGGTCTCTGGTTCAACTCCAGATGCTCCCTAGTTAAGGTTTCAAAAGTTTGTTAAGAAGAAAACTAAATACTAAAAAATTAATGCTGGAAATTATTTCCTTGGTACATCAGTATTAGGCCCTTTCTCTAGTGGCAAATCTACATAAAGCACTCAGGCTCAGTGCATTGTACTTGAAAATGATTGAAGACTTGGTGTCTTTTTACAATTACTATCATGTTAAGGTGTGAACTGTCTAAAAGTACTCAAACATAAAAATCTGTGGGGGTATAGCTCAGTGGTGACTGCAGATCAAGAGGTCTCTGGTTCAACTCCAGATGCTCCCTAGCTCTAGATTTGGAATTGAGTCAACCAGAACAAAACCAAATCTTGAAAATCTGATGTTAACTGTTACAGGCTTGTTCATTGGAGCATCAATGTTAAGCCCTTTGTGTAGTGGTAGATCTACATTAAGTGCATTGTACTTGAAAATGTTTGAAGACTTGTTGTCTCTATTACAATTCCTACCATGTTAAGGTGGGAACTGTCTAAAAGTACTCAAACACAACATCCTGTGGGGGTATAGCTCAGTGGTAGAGCATTTGACTGCAGATCAAGAGGTCTCTGGTTCAACTCCAGATGCTCCCTAGTTTAGGTTTCAAAAGTTTGTTAAGAAGAAAACTAAATACTAAAAAATTAATGCTGGAAATTATTTCCTTGGTACATCAGTATTAGGCCCTTTCTCTAGTGGCAAATCTACATAAAGCACTCAGGCTCAGTGCATTGTACTTGAAAATGATTGAAGACTTGGTGTCTTTTTACAATTACTATCATGTTAAGGTGTGAACTGTCTAAAAGTACTCAAACATAAAAATCTGTGGGGGTATAGCTCAGTGGTGACTGCAGATCAAGAGGTCTCTGGTTCAACTCCAGATGCTCCCTAGCTCTAGATTTGGAATTGAGTCAACCAGAACAAAACCAAATCTTGAAAATCTGATGTTAACTGTTACAGGCTTGTTCATTGGAGCATCAATGTTAAGCCCTTTGTGTAGTGGTAGATCTACATTAAGTGCATTGTACTTGAAAATGTTTGAAGACTTGTTGTCTCTATTACAATTCCTACCATGTTAAGGTGGGAACTGTCTAAAAGTACTCAAACACAACATCCTGTGGGGGTATAGCTCAGTGGTAGAGCATTTGACTGCAGATCAAGAGGTCTCTGGTTCAACTCCAGATGCTCCCTAGTTTAGGTTTCAAAAGTTTGTTAAGAAGAAAACTAAATCCTAAAAAATTAATGCTGGAAATTATTTCCTTGGTACATCAGTATTAGGCCCTTTCTCTAGTGGCAAATCAACATAAAGCACTCAGGCTCAGTGCATTGTACTTGAAAATGATTGAAGACTTGGTGTCTTTTTACAATTACTATCATGTTAAGGTGTGAACTGTCTAAAAGTACTCAAACATAAAAATCTGTGGGGGTATAGCTCAGTGGTGACTGCAGATCAAGAGGTCTCTGGTTCAACTCCAGATGCTCCCTAGCTCTAGATTTGGAATTGAGTCAACCAGAACAAAACCAAATCTTGAAAATCTGATGTTAACTGTTACAGGCTTGTTCATCGGAGCATCAATGTTAAGCCCTTTGTGTAGTGGTAGATCTACATTAAGTGCATTGTACTTGAAAATGTTTGAAGACTTGTTGTCTTTATTACAATTCCTACCATGTTAAGGTGGGAACTGTCTAAAAGTACTCAAACACAACAACCTGTGGGGGTATAGCTCAGTGGTAGAGCATTTGACTGCAGATCAAGAGGTCTCTGGTTCCACTCCAGATGCCCCCTGTTTAGGTTTCAAAAGTTTGTTAAGAAGAAAACTAAATCCTAAAAAATTAATGCTGGAAATTCTTTGCTTGGTGCATCAGTATTAGGCCCTTTCTCTAGTGGCAAATCTACATAAAGCACTCAGACTTAGTGCATTGTACTTGAAAATGATTGAAGACTTGGTGTCTTTTTTTTACAATTACTATCATGTTAAGGTGTGAACTGTCTAAAAGTACTCAAACATAAAAATCTGTGGGGGTATAGCTCAGTGGTGACTGCAGATCAAGAGGTCTCTGGTTCAACTCCAGATGCTCCCTAGCTCTAGATTTGGAATTGAGTCAACCAGAACAAAACCAAATCTTGAAAATCTGATGTTAACTGTTACAGGCTTGTTCATCGGAGCATCAATGTTAAGCCCTTTGTGTAGTGGTAGATCTACATTAAGTGCATTGTACTTGAAAATGTTTGAAGACTTGTTGTCATTATTACAATTCCTACCATGTTAAGGTGGGAACTGTCTAAAAGTACTCAGACACAACAACCTGTGGGGGTATAGCTCAGTGGTAGAGCGTTTGACTGCAGATCAAGAGGTCTCTGGTTCAACTCCAGATGCCCCCTGTTTAGGTCTCAACAGTTTGTTAAGAAGAAAACTAAATCCTAAAAAATTAATGCTGGAAATTCTTTGCTTGGTGCATCAGTATTAGGCCCTGTCTCTAGTGGCAAATCTACATAAAGCACTCAGACTCAGTGCATTGTACTTGTTCATTGGTGCATCAATGTTAAGCCCATTGTCTAGTGGTAGATCTACATTAAGTGCATTGTACTTGAAAATGTTTGAAGACTTGTTGTCTCTATTACAATTCCTACCATGTTAAGGTGGGAACTGTCTAAAAGTACTCAAACACAACAACCTGTGGGGGTATAGCTCAGTGGTAGAGCGTTTGACTGCAGATCAAGAGGTCTCTGGTTCAACTCCAGATGCTCCCTAGTTTAGGTTTCAAAAGTTTGTTAAGAAGAAAACTAAATCCTAAAAAATTAATGCTGGAAATTCTTTTTTTGGTGCATCAGTATTAGGCCCTTTCTCTAGTGGCAAATCTACATAAAGCACTCAGGCTCAGTGCATTGTACTTGAAAATGATTGAAGACTTGGTGTCTTTTTACAATTACTATCATGTTAAGGTGTGAACTGTCTAAAAGTACTCAAACACAACAACCTGTGGGGGTATAGCTCAGTGGTAGAGCGTTTGACTGCAGATCAAGAGGTCTCTGGTTCAACTCCAGATGCCCCCTGTTTAGGTCTCAACAGTTTGTTAAGAAGAAAACTAAATCCTACAAAATTAATGCTGGAAATTCTTTGCTTGGTGCATCAGTATTAGGCCCTTTCTCTAGTGGCAAATCTACATAAAGCACTCAGACTCAGTGCATTGTACTTGTTCATTGGTGCATCAATGTTAAGCCCATTGTCTAGTGGTAGATCTACATTAAGTGCATTGTACTTGAAAATGTTTGAAGACTTGTTGTCTCTATTACAATTCCTACCATGTTAAGGTGGGAACTGTCTAAAAGTACTCAAACACAACAACCTGTGGGGGTATAGCTCAGTGGTAGAGCATTTGACTGCAGATCAAGAGGTCTCTGGTTCAACTCCAGATGCCCCCTGTTTAGGTTTCAAAAGTTTGTTAAGAAGAAAACTAAATCCTACAAAATTAATGTTGGAAATTCTTTGCTTGGTGCATCAGTATTAGGCCCTTTCTCTAGTGGCAAATCTACATAAAGCACTCAGGCTCAGTGCATTGTACTCGAAAATGATTGAAGACTTGGTGTCTTTTTACAATTACTATCATGTTAAGGTGTGAACTGTCTAAAAGTACTCAAACATAAAAATCTGTGGGGGTATAGCTCAGTGGTGACTGCAGATCAAGAGGTCTCTGGTTCAACTCCAGATGCTCCCTAGCTCTAGATTTGGAATTGAGTCAACCAGAACAAAACCAAATCTTGAAAATCTGATGTTAACTGTTACAGGCTTGTTCATCGGTGCATCAATGTTAAGCCCTTTGTGTAGTGGTAGATCTACATTAAGTGCATTGTACTTGAAAATGATTGAAGACTTGTCCTTTTTACAATTCCTACTATGTTAAGTTGGGAACTGTCTAAAAGTACTCAAGCACAACAAAATGTGGGGGTATAGCTCAGTGGTAGAGCATTTGACTGCAGATCAAGAGGTCTCTGGTTCCACTCCAGATGCCCCCTGTTTAGGTTTCAAAAGTTTGTTAAGAAGAAAACTAAATCCTAAAAAATTAATGCTGGAAATTCTTTGCTTGGTGCATCAGTATTAGGCCCTTTCTCTAGTGGCAAATCTACATAAAGCACTCAGACTTAGTGCATTGTACTTGAAAATGATTGAAGACTTGGTGTCTTTTTTTACAATTACTATCATGTTAAGGTGTGAACTGTCTAAAAGTACTCAAACATAAAAATCTGTGGGGGTATAGCTCAGTGGTGACTGCAGATCAAGAGGTCTCTGGTTCAACTCCAGATGCTCCCTAGCTCTAGATTTGGAATTGAGTCAACCAGAACAAAACCAAATCTTGAAAATCTGATGTTAACTGTTACAGGCTTGTTCATCGGTGCATCAATGTTAAGCCCTTTGTGTAGTGGTAGATCTACATTAAGTGCATTGTACTTGAAAATGTTTGAAGACTTGTTGTCTTTATTACAATTCCTACCATGTTAAGGTGGGAACTGTCTAAAAGTACTCAGACACAACAACCTGTGGGGGTATAGCTCAGTGGTAGAGCATTTGACTGCAGATCAAGAGGTCTCTCGTTCAACTCCAGATGCCCCCTGTTTAGGTTTCAAAAGTTCGTTAAGAAGAAAACTAAATCCTAAATAATTAATGCTGGAAATTCTTTGCTTGGTGCATCAGTATTAGGCCCTTTCTCTAGTGGCAAATCTACATAAAGCACTCAGACTCAGTGCATTGTACTTGTTCATTGGTGCATCAATGTTAAGCCCATTGTCTAGTGGTAGATCTACATTAAGTGCATTGTACTTGAAAATGTTTGAAGACTTGTTGTCTCTATTACAATTCCTACCATGTTAAGGTGGGAACTGTCTAAAAGTACTCAAACACAACATCCTGTGGGGGTATAGCTCAGTGGTAGAGCATTTGACTGCAGATCAAGAGGTCTCTGGTTCAACTCCAGATGCTCCCTAGCTCTAGATTTGCAATTCAATCAACCAAAGTGAAACAAAATCTTGAAAAACTGATGTTATCTGTTCAAAGCTAGTTCATTGGAGTATCAATATTAAGCCCTTTGTGTAGTGGTAGATCTACATTAAGTGCATTGTACTTTAAAATGATTGAAGACTTGTTGTCTTTTTTACAATTCCTACCATGTTAAGGTGAGAACTGTCTAAAAGTACTCAAACACAACAACCTGTGGGGGTATAGCTCAGTTGTAGAGCATTTGACTGTAGATCAAGAGGTCTCTGGTTCAACTCAAGATGCCCCCTGTTTAGGTTTCAAAAGTTTGTTAACAAGAAGTAAACTAAATCCTAGAAAATCAATGCTGGAAATTCTTTGCTTGTTCCTCGGTGCATTAGTATTAGGCCCTTTCTCTAGTGGCAAATCTACATAAATCACTCAGACTCAGTGCATTGTACTTGTTCATTGGTGCATCAATGTTAAGCCCATTGTCTAGTGGTAGATCTACATTAAGTGCATTGTACTTGAAAATGTTTGAAGACTTGTTGTCTTTATTACAATTCCTACCATGTTAAGGTGGGAAATGTCTAAAAGTACTCAAACACAACAACCTGTGGGGGTATGGCTCAGTGGTAGAGCATTTGACTGCAGATCAAGAGGTCTCTGGTTCAACTCCAGATGCTCCCTAGCTCTAGATTTGCAATTCAATCATCCATCCATCCATCCATCCATTTTCTTCCGCTTATCCGGGGTCGGGTCGCGGGGGCAGCAGCCTAAGCAAAGAGACCCAGACTTCCCTCTCCCCAGCCACCTGTTCCAGCTCCTCGGGAGGAACTCCAAGGCGCTCCCAGGCCAGCCGAGAAACATAGTCCCTCCAGCGTGTCCTGGGCCTTCCCTTGGGCCTCCTCCCGGTGGGACGTGCCTGAAACACCTCACCAGGGAGGCGTCCAGGAGGCATCCTTACCAGATGCCCGAGCCACCTCAACTGACTTCTCTCGATGTGGAGAAGCAGCGGCTCTACTCTGAGCCCCCTCCGGATGACTGAGCTTCTCACCCTATCTCTAAGGGAGAGCCCAGACACTCTGGGGAGGAAACTCATTTCAGCCGCTTGTATCCGTGATCTCGTTCTTTCGGTCACCACCCAGAGTTCGTGACCATAGATGAGAGTAGGAACGTAGATCGACCGGTAAATCGAGAGCTTCGCCTTTTGGCTCAGCTCTCTCTTCACCACGACAGACCGGTAGAGCGCCCGCATAACTGCAGATGCCCCACCAATCCGTCTATCGATCTCCCGTTCCATTTTTCCCTCATTCGTGAACAAGACCCCCAGATACTTAAACTCCTCCACTTGGGGAAGGACCCCATCCCCGACCCGGAGGAGGCACCCCACCCTTTTCCGGCTCAAGACCATGGCCTCGGATTTGGAGGTGCTGATTCTCATCCCAGCCGCTTCACACTCGGCTGCGAACAGCTCCAGCGAAAGCTGTAGATCACGCTCCGATGAAGCCAACAGGACCACATCATCTGCAAAAAGCAGAGACCCGATCCTGAGGCCACCAAAACGGATCCCCGCAACGCCTTGGCTGCGCCTAGAAATCCTGTCCATAAAAGTTAGGAACAGGATCGGTGACAAAGGGCAACCTTGGCGGAGTCCAACTCTCACCGGAAACAAGCCCGACTTACTGCCGGCAATGCGAACCAAACTCTGGCACCGGTCGTACAGGGACCTAACAGCCCGTATCAAGGGGCCCGGTACCCCATACTCCCGGAGCACCCCCCACAGGGCCCCCCGAGGGACACGGTCGAACGCCTTCTCCAAGTCCACAAAACACATGTAGACCGGTTGGGCGAACTCCCACGCACCCTCCAGGACCCTGCTGAGGGTGTAGAGCTGGTCCAGTGTTCCACGGCCAGGACGAAAACCGCATTGTTCCTCCTGGATCCGAGGTTCGACTATCCGTCGGACCCTCCTCTCCAGAACCCCTGAATAGACCTTACCAGGGAGGCTCAGAAGTGTGATCCCCCTGTAGTTGGAACACACCCTGTGGTCCCCCTTTTTAAACAGGGGGACCACCCCGGTCTGCCAATCCAAGGGAACTGCCCCCGATGTCCACGCAATATTGCAGAGCCGCGTTAACCAACACAGCCCCACAACATCCAGAGCCTTGAGGAACTCCGGTCGAATCTCATCCACCCCCGGAGCCTTGCCACCGAGGAGCTTTTTAACGACCTCGGTGACCTCGGCACCAGAGATTGGAGAGCCCGACCCCAAGTCCCCAAACCCTGCTTCCAGATTGGAAGGCGTGCCGGTGGGATTGAGGAGGTCTTCGAAGTATTCCATCCACCGACCCAAAACGTCCCGCGTCGAGGTCAGCAGCACACCATCCCCACTGTAAACAGTGTTGGTGGTAGACCGCTTTCCCCCCCTGAGACGCCGGATGGTGGACCAGAATCGCTTCGAAGCCGTGCAATTCAATCAACCAAAGTGAAACAAAATCTTGAAAAACTGATGTTATCTGTTCAAAGCTAGTTCATTGGAGCATCAATATTAAGCCCTTTGTGTAGTGGTAGATCTACATTAAGCGCATTGTACTTTAAAATGATTGAAGACTTGTTGTCTTTTTTACAATTCCTACCATGTTAAGGTGAGAACTGTCTAAAAGTACTCAAACGCAACAACCTGTGCGGGTATAGCTCAGTTGTAGAGCATTTGACTGTAGATCAAGAGGTCTCTGGTTCAACTCCAGATGCCCCCTGTATAGGTTTCAAAAGTTTGTTAACAAGAAGAAAACTAAATCCTAGAAAATTAATGCTGGAAATTCTTTGCTTGTTCCTCGGTGCATTAGTATTAGGCCCTTTCTCCAGTGGCAAATCTACATAAAGCACTCAGACTTAGTGCATTGTGATTGAAGACTTGTCTTTTTTACAATTCCTACCATGTTAACGTGGGAAATGTCTAAAAGTACTCAAACACAACAACCTGTGGGGGTATAGCTCAGTGGTAGAGCATTTGACTGCAGATCAAGAGGTCTCTGATTCAACTTCAGATGCTCCCTAGCTCTAGATTTGCAATTCAATCAACCAAAGTGAAACAAAATAGTGGTAGATCTACATTAAGTGCATTGTACTTAAAAATGATTTCAGACTTGTTTGGTTTGACGATTCCTGCCATGTTAATGTGGGAACTGTCTAAAAGTACTCAAACACAACAACCTGTGGGGGTATAGCTCAGTGGTAGAGAATTTGACTGCACATCAAGAGGCCTCTGGTTCAGGTGTTAGCTCAGGTGCTTGCCCAGGTGCTAGCTCAGGTGCTAGCCCAGTTTCTAGCTCAGGTTTTAACTCATGGGCTAGCCCAAGTTTTAGCTCCGGTGCTATCTCAATTGCTAGCTCAGGGGCTAGCCCAGGTGCTAGCTCGTGTGTTAGCTCAGTTGTTAGCTCAGGGGCTAGCCCAGGTGCTAGCTCGTGTGTTAGCTCAGTTGTTAGCTCAGGGGCTAGCCCAGGTGCTAGCTCAGGTGATAGCTCAGGAGTTAGCTCAAGGGCTAGCCCAGGTATTAGCTCAGGTGCTAGCTGAGGTGCTAGCACAGTTTCTAGCTCAGGTGTTAGTTCAGGGGCTTGCCCAGGTGTTAGCTCAGGAGGTAGCTCAGGGGCTAACTCAGGAGTTTGCTTAGGGGCTAGTTCAGGGGCTAGCTCAGGTGCGAGCCCAAGTGTTAGCCCATGTATAAGCTCTGGTGCTTGCTCAGGTGCTAGCTCAGGGGCTAGCCCAGGTGTTATCTCAGGTGCTAGAGCAAGTATTAGCTCAGGGGCAAGCCCAGGTGTTACCTCAGGTGCTAGCCCAGGTATTAGCTCAGGTGCTAGCTCAGGTGCTAGCACAGTTGCTAACTCAGGTGTTAGCTCAGGTGCTAGCCAAGGAGCTAGCCAAGGTTCTAGCTCAGGTTTTAGCTCAGGGGCTAGCTCAGGTGTTAGCTCAGGTGCTTGCTCAGGTGCTTGCTCAAGGGCTAGCCCAGGTGTTATCTCAGGTGCTAGCTCAGGTTTTAGCTCAGGTGCTAGCTCAGGTGCTAGCACAGTTGCTAGCTCAGGTGTTAGCTCAGGTGCTAGCCCAGGGGTTAGCTCAGGTGCTAGCCCAGGTGTTAGCTCAGGTGCTAGCTCAGGGGCTAGCCCAGGTGTTAGCTCAGGTGCTAACCCATGTTTTAGCTCAGGTTTTAGCTCAGGTGTTAGCTCAGGTGCTAGCTCAGGTGTTAGCTCAGGTGCTTGCCCATGTTTTAGCTCAGGTGCTTGCTCAAGGGCTAGCCGAGGTGTTATCTCAGGTGCTTGCCCAGGTATTAGCTCAGGTGCTAGCTCAGGTGCTTCCTCAAGGGCTAGCCCAGGTGTTATCTCAGGTGCTAGCCCAGGTATTAGCTCAGGTGCTAGCACAGTTGCTAGCTCAGGTGTTAGCTCAGGTGCTAGCTCAGGTGTTAGCCCAGGTGCTAGCTCAGGTGTTAGCTCAGGGGCTAGCTCAGGTGCTAGCCCAAGTTCTAGCTCAGGTGTTTACTCAGGGGCTAGGTCAGGGGCTAGCCCATGTGCTAGCTCAGGTGCTAGTCAGGTGCTAGCTCAAGTGCTAGCTCAGGTGCTAGCTCATGTGCTAGCTCAGGGGTTAGCCCAGGTATTATCTCAGGTGCTAGCTCAGGTGCTAGCCCAGGTTATAGCTAAGTTCCTAGCTCAGGTGATAGCCCAGGTGTTAGATCAGGTGTTACCTCAGGTGCTAGCCAAGGTGTTAGCTCAGGTGTTAATACATTTGCTAGCTCAGGTGCTAGCTCAGGTGCTAGCTCAGGTGTTATCTCAGGTGTTAGCTAAGGTGCTAACTAAAGTGCTAGCTCATGTGCTAGCTCAGGGGCTAGACCAGGAGCTAGCTGAGGTGCTAGCTCAGGGGGTAGCCCAGGTGCTAGCTCAGGTGCTAGCTCAGGTGCTATTCCAGGTTCTAGCTCAGGTGTTAGCTCAGGGGCTAGCCCAGGTGCTAGCTGAGGTGCTAGCTCAGGAGCTAGCCCAGGTTTTAGCTCAGGTGCTAACTCAGGTGCTAGCCCAGTTGTTAGCCCAGGTATAAGCTCGGGTTGTTGGTCAGGTGCTAGAACGTGTGTTAGCTCAGGTGCTAGCTCAGGTGTTAGCACAGGTGCTAGCTCACGTGCTAACACAGTTTCTAGCTCATGTGCTAGCTCATATGCTAGCTCAGGGGCTAGTCAGGTGATAGGTGAGGTGCTAGCTCAGGTGTTAGCTTCAGGTGCTAGCTAAAGTGCTAGCTCATGTGCTACCTCAGGGGTTAGCCCAGGTGCTAGCTGAGGTGCTAGCTCAGGTGCTAGCCCAGGTATTAGCTCAGGTGCTTACTCAGGTGCTTGCCCAGATGTTCGCCCTGGTATAAGCTCGGGTTCTAGCTAAGGTGCTAGCCCAGGTGTTAGCTCAGGGGGTAGCTCAGGTGTTAGCACAGGTGCTAGCTCAGGTGGTAGCTCAGGGGCTAGCCCAGGTTTTTGCTCTGGTGCTAGCTCAGGTACTAACACAGTTTCTAGCTCAGGTGTTAGCTCAGGTATTAGCTCTGGGGCTAGCTCAGGTGCTAGCTCATTTTCTAGCTCAGGTGCTATCCCAAGGTCTAGCTCAGGTGTTAGCTCAGGTGTTAGCACAGGTGCTAGCTTATGTGTTAGCTCAGGGGCTAGCAAAGGTATTAGCTCAGGTGCTTGCTCAGGTGCTAACAAAGTTTCTAGCTCAGGTGTTAGCTCAGGTATTAGCTCTGGGGCTAACTCAGGGGCTAGACCCGGTTTATGCTCTGGTGTTAGCTCAGGTGCTAGCTCAGGTGTTAGCATAGGTGCTAGCTTATGTGTCAGCTCATGGGCTAGCCAAGGTATTAGCTCAGGTGCTAGCTCAGGTGCTAACACAGTTTCTAGCTCAGGTGTTAGCTCAGGTATTAGCTCTGGGGCTAACTCAGGGGCTAGCCCAGGTTTATGCTCTGGTGTTAGCTCAGGTGCTAGCTCAGGTGTTAGCACAGGTGCTAGCTTATGTGTTAGCTCATGGGCTAGCCACGGTATTAGCTCAGGTGCTAGCTCAGGTGCTAACACAGTTTCTAGCTCAGGTCTTAGCTCAGGTATTAGCTCTGGGGCTAACTAAGGGGCTAGCCCAGGTTTATGCTCTGGTCTTAGCTCAGATGCTAGATCAGGTGTTAGCTCAGGTGCTAGCTCAAGTGCTAGCTCATGTGCTAGCTCAGGGCCTTGACCAGGAGCTAGCTGAGGTGCTAGCTCAGGGGCTAGCCCAGGTGCTAGCTCAGGTGCTACCTCAGGTGCTGGCTATATTACTAGCTCGTGTGCTAGCTCAGGGGCTGGCCCAGGTGCTAGCTCAGGTGCTATCACAGTTTCTAGCTCAGGTGTTAGCTCAGGTGTTAGCTCTGGAGCTAGCTCGGGTGCTAGCTCAGGTGCTAGCTCAGGTGCTATCCCAAGTTCTAGCTCAGGTGTTAGCTCAGGTATTAGCTCTGGTGCTAACTAAGGGGCTTGCCCAGGTTTATGCTCTGGTCTTAGCTCAGGTGCTAGATCAGGTGTTAGCTCAGGTGCTAGCTCAAGTGCTAGCTCATGTGCTAGCTCAGGGCCTAGACCAGGAGCTAGCTCACGGCCTAGACCAGGAGCTAGGTGAGGTGCTAGCTCAGGGGCTAGCCCAGGTGTTAGCTCAGGTGCTACCTCAGGTGCTGGCTATATTACTAGCTCATGTGCTAGCTCAGGGGCTAGCCCAGGTGCTAGCTCAGGGGCTAGCCCAGGTGCTAGCTCAGGTGCTAGCACAGTTTCTAGCTCAGGTGTTACCTCAGGTGTTAGCTCTGGAGCTAGCTCGGGTGCTAGCTCAGGTGCTAGCTCAGGTGCTATCCCAAGTTCTAGCTCAGGTGTTAGCTCAGGTGTTAGCACAGGTGCTAGCTCATGTGTTAGCTCATGGGCTAGCCAAGGTATTAGCTCAGGTGCTTGCTCAGGTGCTAGCTCAGTTGCTAGCACAGTTTCTAGCTCAGGTGTTAGCTCAGGTGTTAGCACAGGTGCTAGCTCAGGTGGTAGCTCAGGGGCTAGCCCAGGTATTATCTCAGGTGCTAGCTCAGGTGCAAACAAGTTTCTAGCTCAGGTGTTAGCTCAGGTGTTAGCTCTGGGTCTAGCTCAGGTGCTAGCTCAGGTGCTAGCTCAGGTGTTATCCCAAGTTCTAGCTCAGGTGCTATCCCAGGTTCTAGCTCAGGGGCTAACCCAGGTACTAGCTGAGGTGCTAGCTCAGGGGCTAGCCCAGGTATTAGCTCAGGTGCTAACTCAGGTGCTAGTGCAGGTGTTAGCCCAGGTATAAGCTCGGGTGCTAGCTCAGGTGCTAGCCCAGGTGTTAGCTCAGGTGCTAGCTCAGTTTTTAGCACAGGTGCTAGCTAAGATGGTAGCTCAGTGGCTAGCCCATGTATTAGCTCAGGTGCAAGCTCAGGTGCTAGCTCATCTGCTAGCTCAGGTTCTAGCTCAGGTGTTAGCTCAGATGTTAGCTCAGGAGTTAGCTCAGGGGCTAGCTCAGGGGCTAGCTGAGGTGCTAGCTCAGGTGTTTGCTCAGGTGCTAGCTTGGGTGCTAACACAGTTTCTAGCTCAGGTGCTAGCTCAGGTGTTAGCTCAGCTGTCAGCTCAAGTGCTAGCTCAGGTGTTAGCTTAGGGACTAGCTCAGGTTTAGCTAAGGTTCTAGCTCAGGGGCTAGCCCAGGGGTTAGCTCAGATGCAAGCTAAAGTGCTAGCTCAGGGGCTATCCCAGGTATTAGCTCATGTGTTACCCCAGGTTTTAGCTAAGGTGAAAGCTCAGGGGTTAGACCAGGTTTTATCTCAGGGGCTAGCCCAGTTTTTAGCTCAGGTGCTAACTCAGGTGCTAGCTCAGGTGTTAGGTCAGGTGTTAGCTAAGGTGCTAGTCTAGGTTTTAGCTAAGGTGCTTGCTCAGGTTCTAGCCCAGGAGTTAGCTCAGGTGCTAGCTCAGGTGTTAGCACAGGTGCTAGCTCAGTTGGTAGCTCAGGGGCTAGCCGAGGTTTTAGCTCAGGTGCTGGCTCAGGTGCTAGCTCAGGTGCTAGCTCAGGTGCTAGCCCAGGAGCTAGCTCAGGTTCTATCCCAGGTTCTAGCTCGGGTGCTTGCTCAGGTCCTAGCTCAGGTGTTAGCACTGGGGCTAGCTCAGGTGCTAGCTCAGGTGCTCTCCCAGGTTCCAGCTCAGGTTTTAGCTCAGTTGTTAGCACAGGTGCTAGCTCATGTGTTTGCTCATGGGCTAGCCAAGGTATTAGCTCAGGTTCTAGCTCAAGTGCAAACTGAGGTGCTAGATAATGTTCTAGCTCAAGGGCTAGCCAGGTGCTAGCTGAGGTGCTATCCCAAGTTCTAGCTCAGGTGTTAGCTCAGGTGTTAGCACAGGTGCTAGCTCATGTGTTAGCTCATGAGCTAGCCAAGGTATTAGCTCAGGTGCTTGCTCGGGTGCTAGCTCAGGTGCTAGCACAGGTTTTAGCTCAGGTGCTAGCTCAAGTGCTAGCTCAGGGAATAGCTGAGGTGCTAGCTCAGGTGTTAGCTCAGGTGCTAGCTCAGGGGCTAACTCAGGTGTTAGCTCAGCTGGTAGCTCAAGTGCTAGCTCAGGTGTTAGCTTAGGGACAATCTCAGGTTTTAGCTAAGGTGCTAGCTCATGTGCTAGCCCAGGGGTTAGCTCAGATGCAAGCTACGAGCTAGCTCAGGGGCTATCCCAGGTATTTGCTCATGTGTTAGCCCAGGTTTTAGCTAAGGTGAAAGCTCAGGGGTTAGACCAGGTTTTATCTCAAGGGCTAGCCCAGTTTTTAGCTCAGGTGCAAGCTCAGGTGCTAGCACAGTTGCTACCTCAGGTGTTAGCTCAGGTTTTAGCTAAGGTGCTTGCTCAGGTGCTAACCCGAGAGTTAGCTCAGATACTAGCTCAGGTTCTATCCCAAGTTCTAGCTCAGGTGTTAGCTCAGGTGTTACCACAGGTGCTAGCTCAGGTGTTAGCTTAGGGGCTAGCCCAGGCTTTAGATCAGGTGCTAGCTCAGGGGCTAGCTCAGGTGTTAGCTCAGGTGCTAGTGCAGGTGTTAGCCCAGGTGTTAGCTCAGGTGCTAGCTCAGTTTTTAGCACAGGTGCTAGCTAAGATGGTAGCTCAGTGGCTAGCCCATGTATTAGCTCAGGTGCAAGCTCAGGTGCTAGATCATCTGCTAGCTCAGGTTCTAGCTCAGGTGTTAGCTCAGATTTTAGCTCAGGGGCTAGCTCAGGGGCTAGCTGAGGTGCTAGCTCAGGTGTTTGCTCAGGTGCTAGCTCGGGTGCTAACACAGTTTCTAGCTCAGGTGTTAGCTCAGCTGTTAGCTCAAGTGCTAGCTCAGGTGTTAGCTTAGGGACTAGCTCAGGTTTAGCTAAGGTTCTAGCTCAGGGGCTAGCCCAGGGGTTAGCTCAGATGCAAGCTAAAGTGCTAGCTCAGGGGCTATCCCAGGTATTAGCTCATGTGTTAGCCCAGGTTTTAGCTAAGGTGAAAGCTCAGGGGTTAGACCAGGTTTTATCTCAGGGGCTAGCC
This sequence comes from Valencia hispanica, assembly GCA_963556495.2. Taxonomy (NCBI): domain Eukaryota; kingdom Metazoa; phylum Chordata; class Actinopteri; order Cyprinodontiformes; family Valenciidae; genus Valencia; species Valencia hispanica. The sequence continues at coordinate 59,264,271 of OY747704.1, read as the reverse complement.
CAGTTTTTAGCTCAGGTGCTAACTCAGGTGCTAGCTCAGGTGTTAGGTCAGGTGTTAGCTAAGGTGCTAGTCTAGGTTTTAGCTAAGGTGCTTGCTCAGGTTCTAGCCCAGGAGTTAGCTCAGGTGCTAGCTCAGGTGTTAGCACAGGTGCTAGCTCAGTTGGTAGCTCAGGGGCTAGCCAAGGTATTAGCTCAGGTGCTGGCTCAGGTGCTAGCTCAGGTGCTAGCTCAGGTGCTAGCCCAGGAGCTAGCTCAGGTTCTATCCCAGGTTCTAGCTCAGGTGGTAGCTCAGGAGCTAGCCCAGGTGTTAGCTCAGGGGCTAGCCCAGGTATTAGCTCAGGTGTTAGCTCGGGTGCTTGCTCAGGTCCTAGCTCAGGTGTTAGCACAGGTGCTAGCTCATGTGTTTGCTCATGGGCTAGCCAAGGTATTAGCTCAGGTTCTAGCTCAAGTGCAAACTGAGGTGCTAGATAATGTTCTAGCTCAAGGGCTAGCCAGGTGCTAGCTGAGGTGCTATCCCAAGTTCTAGCTCAGGTGTTAGCTCAGGTGTTAGCACAGGTGCTAGCTCATGTGTTAGCTCATGAGCTAGCCAAGGTATTAGCTCAGGTGCTTGCTCGGGTGCTAGCTCAGGTGCTAGCACAGGTTTTAGCTCAGGTGCTAGCTCAAGTGCTAGCTCAGGGAATAGCTGAGGTGCTAGCTCAGGTGTTAGCTCAGGTGCTAGCTCAGGGGCTAACTCAGGTGTTAGCTCAGCTGGTAGCTCAAGTGCTAGCTCAGGTGTTAGCTTAGGGACAATCTCAGGTTTTAGCTAAGGTGCTAGCTCATGTGCTAGCCCAGGGGTTAGCTCAGATGCAAGCTACGAGCTAGCTCAGGGGCTATCCCAGGTATTTGCTCATGTGTTAGCCCAGGTTTTAGCTAAGGTGAAAGCTCAGGGGTTAGACCAGGTTTTATCTCAAGGGCTAGCCCAGTTTTTAGCTCAGGTGCAAGCTCAGGTGCTAGCACAGTTGCTACCTCAGGTGTTAGCTCAGGTTTTAGCTAAGGTGCTTGCTCAGGTGCTAACCCGAGAGTTAGCTCAGATACTAGCTCAGGTTCTATCCCAAGTTCTAGCTCAGGTGTTAGCTCAGGTGTTACCACAGGTGCTAGCTCAGGTGTTAGCTTAGGGGCTAGCCCAGGCTTTAGATCAGGTGCTAGCTCAGGGGCTAGCTCAGGTGTTAGCTCAGGTGCTAGTGCAGGTGTTAGCCCAGGTGTTAGCTCAGGTGCTAGCTCAGTTTTTAGCACAGGTGCTAGCTAAGATGGTAGCTCAGTGGCTAGCCCATGTATTAGCTCAGGTGCAAGCTCAGGTGCTAGATCATCTGCTAGCTCAGGTTCTAGCTCAGGTGTTAGCTCAGATTTTAGCTCAGGGGCTAGCTCAGGGGCTAGCTGAGGTGCTAGCTCAGGTGTTTGCTCAGGTGCTAGCTCGGGTGCTAACACAGTTTCTAGCTCAGGTGTTAGCTCAGCTGTTAGCTCAAGTGCTAGCTCAGGTGTTAGCTTAGGGACTAGCTCAGGTTTAGCTAAGGTTCTAGCTCAGGGGCTAGCCCAGGGGTTAGCTCAGATGCAAGCTAAAGTGCTAGCTCAGGGGCTATCCCAGGTATTAGCTCATGTGTTAGCCCAGGTTTTAGCTAAGGTGAAAGCTCAGGGGTTAGACCAGGTTTTATCTCAGGGGCTAGCCCAGTTTTTAGCTCAGGTGCTAACTCAGGTGCTAGCTCAGGTGTTAGGTCAGGTGTTAGCTAAGGTGCTAGTCTAGGTTTTAGCTAAGGTGCTTGCTCAGGTTCTAGCCCAGGAGTTAGCTCAGGTGCTAGCTCAGGTGTTAGCACAGGTGCTAGCTCAGTTGGTAGCTCAGGGGCTAGCCAAGGTATTAGCTCAGGTGCTGGCTCAGGTGCTAGCTCAGGTGCTAGCTCAGGTGCTAGCCCAGGAGCTAGCTCAGGTTCTATCCCAGGTTCTAGCTCAGGTGGTAGCTCAGGAGCTAGCCCAGGTGTTAGCTCAGGGGCTAGCCCAGGTATTAGCTCAGGTGTTAGCTCGGGTGCTTGCTCAGGTCCTAGCTCAGGTGTTAGCTCTGGGGCTAGCTCAGGTGCTCTCCCAGGTTCCAGCTCAGGTTTTAGCTCAGTTGTTAGCACAGGTGCTAGCTCATGTGTTTGCTCATGGGCTAGCCAAGGTATTAGCTCAGGTGCTAGCTCAAGTGCAAACTGAGGTGCTAGATAATGTTCTAGCTCAAGGGCTAGCCCAGGTGCTAGCTGAGGTGCTATCCCAAGTTCTAGCTCAGGTGTTAGCTCAGGTGTTAGCACAGGTGCTAGCTCATGTGTTAGCTCATGAGCAAGCCAAGGTATTAGCTCAGGTGCTTGCTCGGGTGCTAGCTCAGGTGCTAGCACAGGTTTTAGCTCAGGTGCTAGCTCAAGTCCTAGCTCAGGGAATAGCTCAGGTGCTAGCTCAGGTGTTAGCTCAGGTGCTAGCTCAGGGGCTAACTCAGGTGTTAGCTCAGCTGGTAGCTCAAGTGCTAGCTCAGGTGTTAGCTTAGGGACAAGCTCAGGTTTTAGCTAAGGTGCTAGCTCATGTGCTAGCCCAGGGGTTAGCTCAGATGCAAGGTACGAGCTAGCTCAGGGGCTATCCCAGGTATTTGCTCATGTGTTAGCCCAGGTTTTAGCTAAGGTGAAAGCTCAGGGGTTAGACCAGGTTTTATCTCAAGGGCTAGCCCAGTTTTTAGCTCAGGTGCAAGCTCAGGTGCTAGCACAGTTGCTAGCTCAGGTGTTAGCTCAGGTTTTAGCTAAGGTGCTTGCTCAGGTGCTAACCTGGGAGTTAGCTCAGATACTAGCTCAGGTTCTATCCCAAGTTCTAGCTCAGGTGTTAGCTCAGGTGTTACCACAGGTGCTAGCTCAGGTGTTAGCTTAGGGGCTAGCCCAGGCTTTAGATCAGGTGCTAGCTCAGGGGCTAGCTCAGGTGTTAGCTCAGGTGCTAGCTCAGGTGCTAGCCCAGGCGTTAGCTCAGGTGCTAGCTCAGGGGCTAGCCCAGTTGTTAGCTCAGGTGCTAGCCCAGGTGTTGGCTAAGGTGCTAGGTCAGGTGCTAGTCAAGGTGTTAGCTCAGGTGCTAGCTCAGGTGTTAGCACAGGTGCTTGCTCATTTGTTAGCTCAGGGGCTAGCCCCGGAATTAGCTCAGGTGCTAGCTCAGGGGCCAGCCCAGGTATTAGCTCAGGTGCTCGCTCAGGTGATAGCTCAAGTGCTAGCTCAGGTGTTGGCTCAGGTGTTAGCTCAGTGGCTGGACCAGGTGCTAGCTCATGTGCTATCCCAGGTGTTAGCTCAGCTTTTAGCTCAGTTGTTAGCTGAGGTGCTACCTCAGTTGCTACCTCAGGTGCTAGCCCAGGAGCAAGATCAGGTGCTAGCTCAGGTTTTAGCTCAGGGAATAGCCCGGGTTTTTAGCTTAGGTGCTCAGGTGCTAGCTCAGGGGCTAGCTAAGGTGTTAGCTCAGTTGCTACCTCAGGTGTTAGCTCATGTGCTAGCTCAGGTTCTAGCTCAGGTGCTAGCCCAGGTGCTAGCTTCTCTGTTATCCAAGGTTCTAGCTCAGGGGCCTGGTCATGGGCTAGCCCAGGTGCTAGCTCAGGTGCTAGCTCAAGTATTAGCTCAGGGGCTTGCCCAGGATTTCGCTCAGGTGCAAACTCAGGTGCTAGCCCAGGTGCTTACCGAGAGTGTTAGCTCAGCTGTTCGCTCAAGTTTTAGCCCAGGAGCTAGCTCAGGTGTTAGTTTAGGGAACAGCGCGGGTTTTAGCTCAGGTGCTAGCTCATGTGCTACCTCAGGTGCTAGCCCAGGAACAAGATCAGGTGCTAGCTCAGGTTTAAGCTCAGCGAATAGCCCGGGTTTTTAGCTTAGGTGCTCAGGTGCTAGCTCAGGGGCTAGCTAAGGTGTTAGCTCAGTTGCTACCTCAGGTGTTAGCTCATGTGCTAGCTCAGGTTCTAGCTCAGGTGCTAGCTCAGGTGCTAGCTCAAGTATTAGCTCAGGGGCTTGCCCAGGATTTAGCTCAGGGGCTAACTCAGGTGCTAGCCCAGGTGCTTACCGAGAGTGTTAGCTCAGCTGTTCGCTCAGGTTTTAGCCCAGGAGCTAGCTCAGGTGTTAGTTTAGGGAATAGCCCGGGTTTTAGCTCAGGTGCTAGCTCATGTGCTAGCCCAGGTGTTAGCTCAGGTGCTAGCCCAGGTATTAGCTCGGGTGCTCCCTCAGGTGCTAGCTCAGGTGTTAGCCCAGGAGCTAGCTCAGGTGCTAGCTCAGGTTTGTAGCTCAGGGGCTAGCCCGTGTTTAAGCTCAGGTGCTAGCTCAGGTGTTAGCTCAGGTGTTAGCTCAGGGGCTAGCCCAGGTTTTAGCTCAGCTGTTAGCTCAGGCTATAGCTGAGGTGCTACCTTAAGTGCTCCCTCAGGTGCTAGCTCATGTGCTAGCCCAGGAGCTAGCTCAGGTGCTAGCTCAGGTTTTTAGCTCAGGGGCTAGCCCGGGTTTAAGCTCAGGTGCTAGCTCAGGTGTTAGCTCAGGGGCTAGCTCAGGTGTTAGCTCAGGATCTAGCCCAGGTATTAGCTCAGGTGCTAGCTCAGGTGTTAGCTCAGGTGCAAGCTCAGGAATTTGCTCAAGTGCTAGCTCAGGTGCTTACATAGTTACTAGCTCAGGTGTTAGCTCAGGTGTTAGCTCAGGGGCTAGCTCATGGGCTAGACTAGGTGCTAGCTCACGTGCTAGCCCAAGTTATAGCTCAGGTGTTAGCTCAGGGGCTAGCTCAGGGGCGAGACCAGGTGCTAGCTCAGGTGTTAGCTCAGGTTATAGCTGAGGTGCTACCTTAAGTGCTCCCTCAGGTGCTAGCTCAGGTGCTAGCCCAGGAGCTACCTCAGGTGTTAGGTCAGGTGTTAGCTCAGGGGCTAGCTCATGGGCTAGACTAGGTGGTAGCTCAGGTGCTAGCCCAAGTTATAGCTCAGGTGTTAGCTCAGGGGCCTGCTCAGGGGCGAGACCAGGTGCTAGCTCAGGTGTTAGCTCAAGTTCTAGCTCAGGGGCTAGCTCAGGTGCTAGCCCAGGTGCTAGCCCAGGTGCTAGCTCATGTGCTAGCCCATGTGTTAGCTCAGGTGCTAGCTCAGGTGAAAGCTCAGGTGTTAGCTCAGGTGCTAGCCAAGGTGTTAGCTAATGTGTTAGCTCAGGTGCTAGCCCAGGTATTAGCTCAGGTGCTAGCTCAGGTGTTAGCTCAGAAGGTAGCCCATGTGTTAGCTCAGGTGCTAGCTCAGATGTTAGCTCAAGTTCTAGCTCATGGGCTAGCTCTGGTGCTAGTGGGGATATAGCTCATTGACAGAGCATTTGACTGCAGATCAAGAGGTCTCTGGTGCATCCTTGGTGCATCAGTGTTAGGCCCTTTCTCTAGTGGCAAATCTATATTAAGTACATTGTACTTGAAAATGATTGAAGACTTGTTTTCTTTGACAATTACTATCATGTTAAGTATGGAACTGTCTAAAAGTACTCAAAAAAGTCCACTGGTGGGGGTGTAGATCAGTGGCAGAGCATTTGACAGCAGATCAAGAGGTCTCTCGTTCAACTCCAGATGCTCTTTAGCTCTGGATTTGCGATTCAGTCAACCAGAATGAATCCAAATCTTGAAACACTGATGTTAGCTGTTCAAAGCTTGTTCATTGGTGCATCAGTGTTAGGCCCTTTCTCTAGTGGTAAATCTACATTAAGTACATTGTACTTGAAAATGATTGAAGACTTGTTTTAAAAAAAAAGGCTAAACAACCTGATAAAGAAGGCTGGTTCTGTTCTTGAGACAACTGTGGAAAATCTGGAGATGATAATGCAAAGAATGATTCTTCATAAAATCAAAAAAATTATGGACAACCCTGAGCATCTTCTTCATGAGACAGTCATACAATAACAGAGCGTCTTCAGTCGGAGGCTTCTTCAGTTTCGCTGCAACACAGACCGCTACAGGAAATCCTTTCTGCCCACAGCCATCATCATCTACAACAACTCCTTAAAGAATTAATTATATGAGCTATACCAACACTTAATTTCCCTCTGGGATCAATAAAGTATTTTTGAATTTTGAATTGAATTGAATTGAATTTTCTTTGACAATTCCTACCATGTTAAGTTGGGAACTGTTTAAACGTACACAAAAAAGGTAACCTGTGGGTGTATAGCTCAATGGTAGAGCATTTGACTGTAGCTCAAGAGGTCTCTGGTTCAAATCCAGATACCTCCTGTTAAGATTTAAAACGTTTGTTAAAGAGAAGGAAACAAAATCCCCAAAAAAATTCATGCTGGAAATTTGTTGTTTGTTCCTTGGTTCATCAGTGTTAGGCCTTTTTTCTAGTGGTAAATCTACATTTAGTGCCTTGTACTTGAAAATTATTGAAGACTTGTTTTCTTTGACAATCACTATCTTGTCAAGTATTGAACTGTCTAAAAGTACTTAAACACAACAACCTGTGGGGGTATAGCTCAGTGGTAGAGCATTTGACTGCAGATCAAGAGGTCTCTGGTTCAACTCCAGATGCTCCTTATCTCTGGATTTGCAATTTGGTCAACCAGAATGAAACCAAATCTGGAACAACTGAAGTTAGCTGTTCAAAGCTTGTTTATTGGTGCATCAATGTTAAGCCCTTTGTCTAGTGGTAGATCTACATTAAGCACTCAGCTTTAAGTGTATTGTACTTGAAAATGATTGAAGACTTGTTGTCTTTGACAATTCCTATCATGTTAAGCTGGGAACTTTCTGAAAATACTGAAATTTGGAAACTTGTAGGGGTATAGCTGGGTTGTAAAGCACTTGACTGTAGATCAAGAGGTTTCTGGTTCAACTCCAGATTCTCCCTAATTCTATTTTAGAAAGTCTGTCAACCAGAAGGAAACCAAATCTTGAAAAACTATTAAACCTGGTATTTGTTTTTTAGAAATCCCACAAAAATAGCTAAAACATTAAACTGTATATATAGTAGCTGTTTTCTGTTTAAGAAAATACAAAAATACGTAAATGTTTAACATTCTCCTTTATTCCGTTTAAATATCCCTTCAAATCCAGGAAGTCACTCGTAAATGGCTGCGGTGGTGTACAGAATTAGCTCACTGTCTCTTTAAAAAAAAAAACTCCGCTTTTCTTTGCTCCCATTGGACAGCGGGTTGTTGTCGCCCAGCAGTCTCTTCTCTGATTGGCTGAGACGGAGGTTTTTATGTGGAAGGAAGGGAGGAGCAGAAGTTTGTAACGGAGAGAAGGGAAGAGCAGGAGAAGATGGAGGGATGAATGCTGGAGAGGAAGAGAAGGAGGACAGAATGAACTGTAAGTAAAACAACAAGCTGAAGATTCCGAGGAAGAGAAGGAAAAGCTTCCTCAGGATCAACCGATCTTTATTTGTAGCACATTTCTCACAAAGTGCTTCACAGTAGTAAAAACAGACAAGCTGTCAGAAAACTTTAACAACAGGAAGCTGGCTCATTTAAAACAAAGTTAAATAGACAGTAGGAAAAAAGGCTTGAAAAAAACGTTAAACGAAATAAATGTTTAAACAGGTTTAATGTCCGTTAGGTGCCGAACGCCATCCGAATTACATGTTTATGGAGCCGCAAGGGGAGCGTTTACCTGCAGCAGGTGTTGTCCAGCTGAGCGCAATGCATTCTGGGTTGATTTCTAATCTCAGTCTGGTGGTGGAGATGAGGAGGTCCAGGTTTATTTTCCTCAGATTAGGACTGAATTATAACCTAATTTAATCTGACAGTGAATAACAGCTCATAGATCCAGCATAAAACATCATGATGTCGTTTTAGGTTCTGACATGGAGAACAGGACCAGCTGCAGAACTTTCTGGACTTTTAAAGACCTTCTAGAACATCAGAGAAGTTAGAAATCCTAAATATCCATATTTATTTAAAGCGGGTATCAAATAACGTTCATCTGGGCTCAGTGAGCGAGTTCTGCCTCCATCAGGTCTTCTCTGGTCTCAGACGTCTCCATGTTGAGAACGTAGAACCCTGTTAGAGAACCAGTTCAGCTCCATCTTCCTGCCCCACCAGAACCTTTTAAGGATGATTTAACTCTGCTGGGTCGTGTTCCTGCTGTTCAGACCCGTCTGGAAACTTTCTTTTATCTAAGGTTTTAGAAAAGTTGTTTTTAATCAGTGACAGTCTCAGCCTGGTTCTGGAGTCCGACCCAGTACTGAAACGGACTGTCAGCTGTTGATTCTGGTAGTTCTGTCGGGCCATAGCAGTTCTGCTCCTCTTGACTGTGGGGTTACTCAGGGCTCCATCTTGGGCCCAGGTCTCTTCTTGCTCACCCTGGGGTCCGTTTTCAGAAAGCAAACAGACCCAAAAGAACCAGCTAACAGCCACACTGTGGTTCAAGAGATGTTCCACCTGGGTGAAGATCAGCGGGTCAGGTTGGTGCAGGGAGGTCATCTCCAATCCTGGGTAAAATACATTAGAATAAAATAAAGTAGCACAGAATACATTTTAATAAAATAAAATAAATTAGAATGAAATAGAATAGAATAAACTAGGTAAAAAAATAATTACAATAAAGACAAAATAAAAAATTTAATTAGGATAGAATACATTTGAATAAAATAGAGTAGAATAGAATAAAATGGAATAAATTAGGAAAAAATAATTAGAATAAAATAGAATAGAATAGAAGACATTTGAATGAAATATAGTAGGATAAAATAGAATTAAATAAATTAGAATTAAATAGAATTGAATAAACTAGGAAAACATGATTAGAATAAAAACAAATAGAATAGAATAAAATAGAATAAAATTATAGAACTATATAGAATACAATAGAATGAACTAGGAAAAAATAATTAGAATAAAATTAAAAATAATACAATAGATTAGAATACAATAGAATCGAAATATTCTTTATTCTTCATTATTAATAACCAGGATTTAAGATGGAGTGGATGTTCCTGATCAGTTTGGATCAGAACCAAGCCTGTTTCAGGGTCGTCATCAACAGTGGTGCTGCAAGGGTCTCTTGGGGCCCCAAGCAAAAAATTCCTGGGGGGCCCTAGCACCAGGTTTCATCATACATATAGGATCCAAACACTGACAAAAATGTCTTTTATTTGAATATGCATAGCAGCATTTTTCCCCCCAGATGTTAACGCTTAATATTTGCATTTTTACATTCTAAATCTGAAGGCTGACAAAGCACAGCAATTATAATTTAAAAAAAAACTTTAAATATAAACCAACAAAATATAGGTAACACCAGCATGTTTTAAATGTAAACATTAAATAGAATTTAAAATAGATATACATCCCATCATATTATTACAAATAAACTTAGAGGCTGCAGCGTTTGTTGTAAGTTTAAGATGAAGTATCCTAAGACAGTAATCATTATGCATCACTAGATAGAATGAAGTGTTGCTGGCTGATGTAGCAGCGATGGAGGTAGTTGTGCTGGATGTGGATGCTGACGGAGCTAAAGGCAAACAGTAAGAAGGAAAGATGGCGAATCATGTAACAGTGAATCGTTAAAATGCAGAGAGAGTGACAGATATGTTTACTTACAGTTTCCATCATCAGGATCTGAGATGGGTGCATAAATATATTTTATTATAGGTGTAAAAAACGTTCTTAATGATCCTGGACAAAGTATATAAAGATCATCACATAAATGATGCTATTTAACATTTCTTATAACAAATGCAGCATTATTTTCATTAGTTTCATTATAGCCTATCAGGTAGCTTAATACTACAGTCATTAGCCTTCATTATAGTTTTTTATTTCCTTTCATGAATTACAGCAATATCGTTTGGGGTGCTACTTTTCCCACTTATCTTGCTAAAATTTCTAAAATTCAGAAGAAGTTCTTGCGTATGATCTCCCACTCTACTAAATATTCTCCTTCTGCACCTTTATTTTTCAGATACAAGATTTTACCCATTGAGAATGTTAATGTATATCTATCATCCATGTTCATTCATAAGTTTATAAGAGAGAAGATCTCCCTCCAACACTTTTTAACTTTTATTTCAGATACTCATGCTCACCAAACTAGACATAGAGAAATAAATTTAGTCTTACCGTTTTCTAGAACTTCAGGTCATAAAACTGACCTCAGCTTTAGGGGTCAGGGTAGGGTTCCTAAGATCCATATCTTCTCAGCTTGTCTTTAAAAAACAACTGAAAGAACTTTTAATTTACCTAAGACAGTTTTCGTTATAGTTCCTCATCTGCTGCTCTCTATTTACATTTTTATTCATTCATTTTTTTTCTCCTCTACTTTCCAATATCTGTAACTTTAAATTACCTCCATTAGGTTAACCAAAAATATCCTAAAAATAATATGTTTTTGCCTTCTCTTTGTTATCAAACTTATTTGTCTGCCTATTGTTTATTCATGCTAATGGAGTGGAACCCATCTGGGTTTCGTTCCCCTCCTTGTACTGTATCCATGTGATATATGTGCAGAACAAATCAATCAAATCAAATTACTAAAGCCTGGGTTATACTTCTCCGTCCGTCATCATCCGTCGACCCAACAGCTCTAAACAGCAACGCAACAACGGACGGAGTAGAGCCCATTGTTCTTAATCAGCAAACAAGCATTAACAGTTCAAGTTAAAACTGCATTAATAGCTAAATACTTAACCTCAAAAAAGGGCTAATGCTAAAAAAGAGCCACATTATCACCATGGTCTAGTTTTCTCTTGCAGAGCGATAAGTGCTTAGCTCCTGCTGATGTTTATCTGCAGAGAAGGGAAGGAAGGAAGACGCCCACGGAGTCGATGCAGACTTTTCACGTCTCACTACTGGTGGGTTCTGAACTGAAGCAAATCTTGTCGGACCCCCCGGTTCTGAAGGATGGGGGGGGGGGGGTAAAAGGTCTGTGGAGAATGCGGGCATCGATCCCGCTACCTCTCGCATGCTAAGCGAGCGCTCTACCATTTGAGCTAATTCCCCTGCTGAGTAACAACAGGCTGAGCGGGTTTTTCACCTCCTCCTCCGGCAGACTGAGCCCGTTCTGCATGCTTCCTGCTTTAAAAGGAGGTCAAGAGGTCAGAGAGGAGGAGGAGTGTTTGTGACTCCAGCTCCTCGATGGTGGAGCGCTCACTCAGCATGAGTGTATGCAAACCAGCGACCTTTAACCTTCCAGCCGCCGGCTCTAAACTGAGCAGTGAGACCCTGGTTCTGATCCAAACTGATCCCAGAGGTTAACATGAGCTAAAGACTGGTGTGTAATCCTCCTCCAGGCTGTCTGCAGGTCCTCCGGGTCAGAACCAGAAGCAGAACCTGAACCTGGGACATGATTTTAATACGTTTACTGATGAATAATGTGATATTTTATCTGATCAAAGGTCCAGATGGTGACCTCTGACCTCTGGTGGAGCTCTGGATGTGTCCCAATCTGATCTGATGATGTCATCACTAAGGGACAGCAGGACGTTGCGGCTGCTGAGCACCATGAGCAGGAAGGGCGGCGAGCTGGAGGGTCGCCTTGACGACCTGCTGTCGCGCATCGCCATGGAGACGCAGGAGATCAGAGAGCTGGGCCAGCAGCTGACCAATGGTGAGGATGACCAATCACAGAGCAGCCCAGGGCCTGCAGCCTTCTGATTGGCTGTTATGAGGATTCTAACCGTCCTGCTGCTGCAGGTCCGGTTCTGGCCAACGAGGCTCTCCAGACGGACCTTCAGGAGGTGATCTGTGGACTCCAGGAGCTTCTGAGAGGACTCAGGCAGCAGGTAGCAGAGGGTCGTCTGGTCATCCTGCAGGTTGGAGTGGGGGGGGACCTGGTTCATCTCTGGGTTTGTGTTTCAGGCCCGCCACTCTCAGCAGCAGGTCCATGTTTTACAGGCTGAAAACCAGAGCCTGCAGCGCCTCCTGGAGGACGCTCAGAGACACTGCAGGCAGCTGAAGGAGCCACAGGTCAGTGAGTGAATCCTGAGGTCATGCTGTCACATTTAAAGGTCTTGTTCGCTGAGAAACCCTGTAATACTTGTTCTGTGTGAAATATGATCGCTCACTCTGAGCTGCATGCTGCACATGAACATTTTCTCCAACCCCCATCACCAGCATTAGCCACAGAAAGAAAACAGACGGCAAAACGAGGGAGTCAGAAATAGACGGTCCCTTCCACATCACAGAGAAAATTTGTATTCATGGCCCCGCCCACCTTGGCCTGGGACCGCCCATGGGAAGGCTGATTAGTAAAAGCTAGAACCCGAAGCTAACTGTTAGCAACGAAGCTAACCATTAGCAACTCAACGAGTAGAAGCTAACAAGTTAGCAACTCGGCTAGTAGAAGCTAGATGCCGAAGCTAACTGCTAGCAATGAAGCTAACCGTTAGCAACTCGGCTAGTAGAAGGTAACAGTTAGCAACTCGGCTAGTAGAAGCTAACAGTTAGCAACTCGGCTAGTAGAAGCTGACAGTTAGCAACTCGGCTAGTAGAAGCTAACAGTTAGCAACTCGGCTAGTAGAAGCTAACTGTTAGCAACTCGGCTAGTAGAAGCTAACAGTTAGCAACTCGGCTAGTAGAAGCTAACTGTTAGCAACTTGGCTAGTAGAAGCTAGCCATTACCAACTCCACAGCATGGCGGAACAGGGTTTACTTGGTTTATTTGTGGACATAGACATCAACGTTTCATGTTCTTTATCCAAGAAAGAGGAGATGAGGAAGAAACTGTTGGAATGTGTCTTGATCCTGACGCCCCCCCCCCCCCACTCCTACAGGATAAACTACAACCTCCTGAAACAGAAGCACCATAACATCAATTCCTCCTAAAACGGCTCACAAGGCGTTCATTCATACTGGAGACCAGAGCTGATTTACTGAAGAAAAACGAGTGAATGAGACCTTTGACTTATTCCCCCTGTGCCCAGCAGGTGGAGCTGTCTGCACTGTGGACGGAGACTCAGGCTCTGAGGGACCGACAGGCAGAGCTGGAGGCGGAGCTTCTGCAGCTGAGGGAGGAGCTAAGCCACCAGGTGAAAGCTGGAAGTTTGGCTCTGATGGAGTCAGAACCAGAAGTGACCCAGGTGGATTCTGTCTGTCTGCAGCAGGGAGATCAAAGACTCCAGGTCCAACTGGATCAAAGTAAATCCCGGTTCAGTCAGACCAGAACCCAGCTGGAGCGGTTCACAGCGGCTCTATCAGAACTCCAGGAGGACCAGAGGGAACCGAAGGATAAAGCCAGGTACCAGAACAGCTGTTTTTGTTTTTACCCTCCTGAGTCTTTTGGATCAGAACCAAGTCCGATCCATCAGTTCTGCGGTTCTGAGCAGGAGGAATCTGCAGGATGAGGTTTGGTTCTGATCCAGATGTTCTGCTGCAGCATCAGGTTCCTCTCTCAGGCTGCAGAACCTGGAGACGTTTCAAACACAGAAATGTTTGACATCTCCTGGTTCTGCCTAACCAGAACCTGATCTCTCAGATTCTTCTGTTCCTCTCAGTTCTGAGCTGTTCGGAACCGCTGAGGAGCCCGACGGGTCCGCCCAGGAGAACTGGAACGGCAGGCAGAAGCTCCAGCCGGGCCGGGACCAGCACTATAACTGGACTCTGCACAGATCTCGGCGTCGGACCGGACCCCTTCGAACGGACCTGGTCAGTACCAGCATGTTCTGAGCTCTGCTCCAGGACCAGGTTCAGGTGTCGGCAGGGGAATTAGCTCAGATGGTAGAGCGCTCGCTTAGCATGCGAGAGGTAGCGGGATCGATGCCCGCATTCTCCACAGACCTTTTACCCCCCCGTCCCTCCCAGCTGTAATCTGAGCAGAGAGACGTTCCTCCTCCTGGAGAACCAATAAACACCCAAAGACCAGGAGGGACCAGTTCCTATTCAATTTCAAACCAGTTTATTAGTTTTGAGACAAATGACAACAATTATAATGTAGAGTTGGATTTTAAATCAAGACAATATAATTTAGTCACATTCAGTCTTGCTGACCAATCACAGGGCAGCAGCAGAGAGGAACCAGAACCCAGTATCAGCACTGATCCCATCTCTTTCTCTGGTTGGCAGTGGGAGGAGCCTTTAGAGGGGTGACCTCTGACCCTAAACATTCCTGTTGTTCTTTCAAGCTGTCCCTGCAGGAACGTCTGGATCAAAGGAAGGAAGTTCTGTGGTTCTCCAGCAGGACCACAGGCTGACCCGGGATCAGACCTCTCAGATTACAGCTGGGAGGGACGGGGGGGGTAAAAGGTCTGTGGAGAATGCGGGCATCGATCCCGCTACCTCTCGCATGCTAAGCGAGCGCTCTACCATCTGAGCTAATTCCCCGGCTGAGTGGAACCAGAACATAAGAATAAAGTGGCTTTGGGTCAGAGGTTCTGGGTCGTGACTCTGTCGGTGGTCCAGCAGGAGGCGCTGGAGCGGAACCGCCTGCAGCTTCAGGAGCTGGAGCAGGAAAGGGACGCTCTGCTGCAGCAGGTCAGAGGTCACGCCGCTGCAGCTCCGTCTCTGTCGTCTGCTGGTTCTGATGATGCTTTCTCTGCAGCTGCGTTGCCTCGGTGACAGTCACCACGGGAACCAGGCCCATCTCGACCCGAAGCTACGGCAGCTGGGGAGGTCCATGTGTGGCGCTGAGCGGCTGAAGGTGGATCTGCTGCAGGCTCAGGTGACAGCTGGTTCTGACCCGGCTCCAGCTTCAGGGTCAGAACCGCTTCATTTATATTGTTTCTGTTATTTACGGTTCTGTTAGAGAGGAGAGGACGGCGTGGAGGAGCAGGGGGCAGAACCGGACCGAACCAGAACCAGGATTGATGGAGGGTTCGTTCCTCCTGGACTCAGTGTAAGACTCTGTGCTGAAGATCAGCAGCAGAACCAACATTCATCTGCAGCAGCTTCCCGCAGGAAGAGTTTATGATTATAGAAGATAAACCGATGATGGTCCGAACGGAACCAGAGGAGGTTTAGGTTCCCCTCCCAACTGGACCAAATCCACCAGATCAGTTAAAAACATGTTCTTCTACATAGAACAGAATCTTCTTTTATTAACGGCTATTGCTCATCTCTGCAGTTTGCAGCTTAAAGAATAATTCAGTAATGAAGTAAATAAATGTTGAGATAAAGAGTGGCTGCAGACGTTCTCCCAGTGAGAGGAGAACCGTTCTGGAGCGGGTTCTGGAGCGGCTCGCTCCTCTCCATCCGCTGCCTTTAAAGATCATCAGATCCGATTTTATGATCGTCTTCAGAAGAACGTGTGAAGAGGAACCTGCAGACCGTCCTTGTTTCTGATAGCTGACCTCAGTCTGATCCTGGCGCCTTTAGTCCTAGTTTAATCTTCATATAGGTTAATTAAGTCTAGAGATTTTTCCACCTTACTGTTTTATTACAGTAATTAATCACCTTTAAAACCAACCAACTAGTTAATTTATATTTCTTTGTGATCTTAGTTTAAAGAACCTGATCATGATTTATCGTAGATGTTCTCATGCTCAGCCTCGTTCAGCTCATTAGATCTGCTGTGAAACACGTTTTCTGATCATTGTGGATGAAACTTTCACTTAAAGCATCAGAGAAATGAAAGGGAACATATTTTACTTCTTTTTAAACCACTTCTATCAGCTCTATGGTCCGTAGCAAACATGTTGATGAAGTTTTTAACATAAAATCGCTCTCACATAAAGTGATCTCAGCAGCTTCATTCGTGACTATTTCAGTCTCTTTCAGAAGGAGCTGTTTAAAGGCTTTGTCACTTTAATACAAATTAGCGGTTACAGACCACAACCCCACCCACCTTGTTACCAGGCTGCAGGTTTGCAAATATAGAGGACTGATTGTGCCAAAACTGAAAATAAATGAATGTGAGAATAAATACCTAAATAAATAAATTGGAAAATACAATTGGAAAAAAGTAAATAAATGTGTAAATACATATTTTTGTCCATCCATTTATCCTCTGCAGGTTAGCGGGGGGCGGGGCTAGTGCCTCTCTCCAGTAGTCATGGGGCGAGAGGCGGGGTCACCATGGACAGATTTATACCTATTTTTTTATTTTCAATTTGATCTCCTCATATATTTATTTACTTCCAATTTTACTAAAACATTTATTTATGTATTTACACATTAACTAGTTTTTTCCACATTTATATATTTCCAATTCTGGCAGGATCGGTCCTCCATATCAGAGTGGGCGGGGTTACATGGTTTTTATTCATGTTTGGGGCATTTATAGAGGCAGCAGAGACACAGAAGGAAGGAAGAAATGAAATTTGACATAAAATGTCGACTTTAACGCTCAGGTTTCTGCCTCAGGCTCCCAGTCTGGCCTCTCAGGGGACTCAGGACTCTGGTTTGGGGCTGCAGTACTTCAGTTCTCCTGACAGGGGGCGACAGCAGGAAGGCCTTCCACCAGGAGGAGGTTAGTGGGTCCACACACAGACACCGACAGACATAGATAGATAGATAGATAGATAGATAGATAGATAGATAGATAGATAGATAGATAGATAGATAGATAGATAGAGACAGACGGACAGAGCTCTGGACGTCACGTGACTCTCAGAGCGAAGGCGTCATGTTGGCAGGCATGAACGTCATCAAAATGAACGTCGCCAGCTGTGATTTTACTCCGTCGGAGTATACTTCCCATTTTAAAACGGAAGATATTATTGTATATACCGGGAAATTAAACAGATTAAACATATCCGACCCTTACCATCCCCCTGGGATACTTTTTAAAACTTCAGAAGCGGTCAGAGCGGACCTTTTACCGGACCTGAGATACTCACAACGGCGTTCATTTAGATCCACATTATAGGACATAGAACAATGCTGGCTATATAAACTCGCCCCAGAAGAATATGTGCAACAATAAAACGCATCTCTTTGCAACCCTTGCAGTTCTGTGTGGAGAAACTTCAACTTTAACTTACAGTTCAGAGTCCTGCATCAGGGCAGATGACCCGCATAAGGTTTTTACATCATAAAGTTGTTCAATTAAATTTCAAGGGGTCCGGGAGGAAGTTTCTTTAATGCGGGCGGGTTGAGAGTGACAAATAATTGTTTTTAATATTTTGTTTAAGACTCCCAAAGAGAATTGTGTTGATATACAGTGATATGTGGAGAGAACATGCCGGAATATTCCTCCAACTTTGCGCTGACAGTGGAATATTCTCGCTATCTGCATCCAGCGCTGCTAGACAGACTTTACTGCAGCGGGATCTGCGATTCATGAACTGAGAACACAGTTAAAACCAGGGACTGTGGACAATTTTTCATTTCTGCACAGGGATCTCTGCATCAAATAAATTTTAGTTTTCATAAATTTCAGAAAAATCTCTCTCTGGCAGCACAGGATGCCCAGATAACGAGAACATTCTGCTGTCAGTTTTGCGCTGAATATTCTGGGATGCTCTGTCCATAAACACATATCAATCAACACGATTCTCTTTTAGAGTCTTAAACAAACAAATATCACATAAATATTTTTTCACCCACAGTAAAGAAACTTCTGCCAGACCCTTTAAATTTAATTTATGTATTTTTTCATCTTTAAACGGATACATTGCAGGACTCTGAGCCCTGAACGTGTTTGCAGGACTACGAGTCTTTTAAAACCTGGATATATCCACTGCTAAGAATGCTGCAACATCTTCACAGAAAGAAAATATGAATGTATAAGAAAGTGGAATGGAATGATTTTCCCTCGTCCTGCTCCGGAGCATCGCTTAAAGTGTATAAAAGTCTGGAGGGACATAAATGGACACAATCGGGGTTTGTTATCGGGATCCAGATCTGGAATCTTCCTGCACAGGATTGCGTTGTCGTCGGCATTTCAAAGATCATCTATCCGTGTTATTCTTTGCACATTTCCCCTCTAAACATCAAGAAAGCTAACTCAATTATTTTTCCGTTCTTGTGGAAAAACAAAACTCATTATATCAAACGTTCCCAATTGGTTAAAAGTAATGATAAAAGTGGTATTAGTGCTCTGGAATTTGAAGCCATGGTCGGTACATTTCGAATGAATTGGTTAAAAACTCTTTTGGTTGATAAAAGCTCAATGTGGTTTCATATTCCAAAATCAATTTTCAAACAATTAGGAGGGATTGATTTCCTTTTGAAATGTGACTTCGAGATCAATAAGATTCCAATAAGTTTGTCCAAGTTCCATCAGCAGATTCTTCAATTTTGGAAGATGATTTTCAATCACAATTTTACTCCCCACGGTTCAACTTTATGGAACAATAGAATAGTGTTAATCAGTAGGAAAACTGTTTTCAAACAAGATTGGTTTGACAAGAAAATTCTTTATGTTAAAGACATGTTGAATGATGAAGGTAATTTGTTAACGTATGCTTCCTTTACAAATAAATACCAGCTCTCATGTACTCTTAGAGATTTTAACAAAATATGTCGAGCTATCCCAAGTGCTTTGATTCATCTAATTAGGAATACCTTACTGATTTCTCGTAATTTGGTTATATCATTACCTAAATTACAAATTGCTGAATTTAATGTCTCAGTTTTTAAACTTACAAACAAAATTTTGAACAATTGTTTTAAAGAAAGAATTTATCATGTCCATAACCGAGCTTCTTTTAGGTTATTTTCACATTTAGACAGTCAAAATACACTGGTTAAAGCGCATTCAAAGTATGTGAAATGGCCAATCCTGCCTAAAATCAAAGAAACCCATTTTAAAATCATTAACAAGATCTATCCCGTCTCTGAATTTCTTAAAAATAGGTTCAAATTTGATGTTGATCCCTGTTGCTTTTGTGACTCAAATGATGAAACTTTGGAACACTTATTTTTTTCCTGCAGTTTTTCTAAGAATTTTTGGACTCAAATAAGAAATTGGATAAATTTGAAACTGAACATTCCTCCTTTCAGCATTATTGATATTCTTCTATTCATGGAAAATCTTGACCATTGCTCTGATGTTGTCAACATCATTGTTTTACTGGGAAAGTACCATATTCAAGTGGAGAGGTTCTAAACAATCCTTCCTGTGTTTTATTAACGAATTCAAACTGTTTTACTCCTCATTGAAAAGAATACAGTCTCTTAAGTCTGCAAAGCTAGTTTCCAAACAAATTTCTTTATGGTTGTTGTTTTAGTTTCCTTTTTCTTTTCCTGTGGCTCCTGCTATGTTTGATTTTGGATTCCATTACTATTGTTTTTTTTTCTGACTTTTCCTTTTGATAACTACTAGAATCTCCATGTGTTGATCATTGCTTAGATTGATTCATGTACTCCCCTAGTGCGTGTGTGTGTGTAATTTTCTGCGTGTCCTCTACAAGAGTTTGTATTTTGTCTTGATGTTGAATAATAAATTCAAAAAAAAAAAAAAAAAAAGATTGCGTTGTTGTCACCGGGAGGGAGACCTGTCCTGATTTTGGTTACCATGAGCAACAGGCAGTAGCTTGGTTATGTCTGTGTGCAACATCTTGTGTGTTCATTAATCTCAGGAAATAATTAAAGTATTTTTATTTCTAAAGGCATCATTGTGAAACAGAGAGCTGCTGTCAATTTGCATCACTTAATGATACAAGAGCAGTTATCAAACAAATGGTAATAAATCTGAATTATAGGTGAATCGCTCCCAAAGACTAAATGAAACGGCTTCTTATCTGCCTGATCGCTGATGGCGCGTTTCATGGCAATGATCCGTCGTTTTCTGCGTTCTGGATCGTTTCTGGACCGTTTCTCCCTTATCTCATCTGCGTCTGTTATGGCATCCTGGGGCGCAACAGGTATCCCCCATATTTACCGTTTCTAAGTTTGGGTTAGCTGCAAATAACGACTGCGGGAGACTGCCTGCCACAATGGCGCCCAGTCGATTTGAACTGTTGCATGCTGGGAGAAGTGACGTCAACTCCCGGAGCTCTATATAATGCTGTGTTTCCTGCAGAGTCGGTCTCTGAAGCAGGGACTCCTCCTGACCCCACCTGGCTGCGCTGTGGTCCTCCAGCAGGGGGCCCTGCTGTGCTGCTCCGTAGCATCCCACAGCACAGAGACATGGTGAGGATCTCCCACCAGCTGGTTTATTGCTTTAATCAGCTGATTGGTCCATTCAGCCTGCAGATGTGATGTCACCAAGCAGCCGATTTCACCTGTGTGTGTCATCAGGGAGGAAGGTGTGTGTCAGAGTGTGTGCACAAAGTGGAGAAGAAGAAGAAGCGGCGGCGGCGGCGGCGGCGGCGCTCCCTAAGGCGACACAGGTCAGAGATTCACACCGATCGTCTACAGATCAGTAACCGATGGAGACACAGAAACACTGTGTGTGTTCTTGTTTATCTATCCTCTTTAGGACCTTCTCTGTTATATTCACTAACCTTCTGAGGACAGATGGACCTTATAGGGACCAAAACCTGGTCCTAATATGGTGGACCCCCTTTTAGGGTTAGGCATAAATGTATCTATTAAAATGAATGGAAGTCAATATAAAGTCCTAATATGGGTAGAAATACAGACGTGTGTGTGTGTTACTGTGTGTGTTACTGTGTGTGTTACTGTGTGTTACTGTGTGTTACTGTGTGTGTGTTACTGTGTGTGTTACTGTGTGTGTTACTGTGTGTGTTACTGTGTGTGTTACTGTGTGTGTTACTGTGTGTTACTGTGTGTTACTGTGTGTGTTACTGTGTGTGTTACTGTGTGTTACTGTGTGTTACTGTGTGTTACTGTGTGTTACTGTGTGTGTTACTGTGTGTGTTACTGTGTGTTACTGTGTGTGTTACTGTGTGTTACTGTGTGTTACTGTGTTACTGTGTGTTACTGTGTGTGTTACTGTGTGTGTTACTGTGTGTGTTACTGTGTGTGTTACTGTGTGTGTTACTGTGTGTTACTGTGTGTGTTACTGTGTGTGTTACTGTGTGTGTTACTGTGTGTTACTGTGTGTGTTACTGTGTGTTACTGTGTGTGTTACTGTGTGTGTTACTGTGTGTGTTACTGTGTGTTACTGTGTGTGTTACTGTGTGTGTTACTGTGTGTGTTACTGTGTGTTACTGTGTGTGTTACTGTGTGTTACTGTGTGTTACTGTGTGTGTTACTGTGTGTGTTACTGTGTGTTACTGTGTGTGTTACTGTGTGTGTTACTGTGTGTGTTACTGTGTGTTACTGTGTGTGTTACTGTGTGTGTTACTGTGTGTGTTACTGTGTGTGTTACTGTGTGTTACTGTGTTACTGTGTGTGTTACTGTGTGTTACTGTGTGTTACTGTGTGTGTTACTGTGTGTGTTACTGTGTGTGTTACTGTGTGTGTTACTGTGTGTTACTGTGTTACTGTGTGTTACTGTGTGTGTTACTGTGTGTTACTGTGTGTTACTGTGTGTGTTACTGTGTGTGTTACTGTGTGTTACTGTGTGTTACTGTGTGTGTTACTGTGTGTTACTGTGTTACTGTGTGTTACTGTGTGTTACTGTGTGTGTTACTGTGTTACTGTGTGTTACTGTGTGTGTTACTGTGTGTGTTACTGTGTGTTACTGTGTGTTACTGTGTGTTACTGTGTGTGTTACTGTGTGTGTTACTGTGTGTGTTACTGTGTTACTGTGTGTGTTACTGTGTGTTACTGTGTTACTGTGTGTGTTACTGTGTGTTACTGTGTGTGTTACTGTGTGTTACTGTGTGTGTTACTGTGTGTGTTACTGTGTTACTGTGTGTGTTACTGTGTGTTACTGTGTTACTGTGTGTGTTACTGTGTGTTACTGTGTGTGTTACTGTGTGTTACTGTGTTACTGTGTGTGTTACTGTGTGTTACTGTGTTACTGTGTGTGTTACTGTGTGTTACTGTGTGTGTTACTGTGTGTTACTGTGTGTGTTACTGTGTGTTACTGTGTTACT